>JASDQU010185534.1:0-15869 GCA_032191745.1 Picea mariana | reverse complement strand
CTGAGTTGGTACCTGAATGGAATGGATAGACATATATAAATTCTTATTTTAACTTACTTCATTTGTATGAATAATGTTCGCAAAATATTTTTAAATAATAATGTAAAATTTAACTTTTGAATAATGTATGAGTTTAATTTTTTTTAAATAATAATATGTAAACTATATATATATATATAATAATGTGTAAACTTCATAGTTTCATCTTTATAAAAATGAAATAAAATAAAAAACAAACCCATTCTAAATGGATATTACAATGATCCAAAAATCCAAAAATACTCAACACAATCTTTATAAAAGGGGATTAAAATTGAAAAAAAAACCATTGTGAATGGATAACACAAGGAATCAAAACAAGGATCCAAAGTGACTCAACACACTTGTGAGGGAGGTTGGAAAACCTTTTCAACCAGAGAGAATATTCATATCTCCAATATTGTCGTAGATGTAGTCATGCCCGAAAATCTTGCAGGTACATAGAATTCAATCAACTCGTTAGTTAACGGGTTTAACACATAACAAACCTGATGATGAGAATCGATCCAAGTTTTAGTAACAAAAATATAGTCGCTCCACTCTGCAGTACATAGAGGTGCACCACAAAATTTTGTAGGAAAAATAGTTTCAAGAAGCCAATCATTTTTCTCAACATCATATTTCATCAATTGTCTTTCACTGAGGGAATACAAGTGCCTAGAAGAAACTAAGGAGGACAACTTGAACAATGCCCCAATTCTGTGATAAATCTTGCAACAATGTTGTCTAACCAGAAATCTATTGCACGTGTAAATTTATTATCAACTTGTTGTAACTATGCGATCTCCACAAAATTCCATTCTAGTTGTCTAAGTCGATTTGTGGGGTGGTTGTATTTCAACCTCAATATCGACTACTAAAACACATGCGGGAAATCACAGAAAAATACTTCATGCAAGTCGTTAAATACGTACTTGTCCAAATCTTTGTGTGGTGTTATTTTAGAGTTTTTTTTATCTTTCTGCACAAATTCCGGCTCCTTTGTTGTCAACCACTTCTCGATCTCCGCCTTATTTTGGTTCCACGGTCTGAATATCCCCTTATATATTCTCATTCCTTTAACATTTCCTCACCAGATCTGACATTATTTTCATGATTCTTTAGTAGATATCATTCACTCAAACCCATTATGTTCCAACCAGCAATGAAACCATTTGTTGGTTGTTTATTTCCTCTAACTACAATTATTGGGCTGACTCGGGTTCATATCTACTATGGTTTCCAACAAAACCCCCTAAAACTATCAGCCCTCCTGGTAAACGGAAAGGAAACACAACGCACATAATGCACTGTGCAGTCTCACCCAAGATATTTCCTAAGGGTGGCTGCAACGCTCAGGTGATTACAGCCTCGTAATGAGTGGGGATCTAGGATTACACTCTGTGATATTCATTTGTTACTCTAACATTCATCTTATATTGAATTTTCTATCTTTCTTATTCATGCATGTAAAATAACATATTTGACTAAGTCATCCATGCATGTGTCTAACATCTAATCATTGACAGCAAAGGAAATACATAATATTCAATAACATAACATGTGATATATCGTGTTTCACCCCCTCCTAGGCTATGCCCACAAAGATTTGTATGCTATGCTCTTTTATTATGGTGTTTCCAAAACTACAGCACTGCGTGCATTACAACTCTCCATCAAATGGGTCGATATATACAATGAGGCAGACTAGATCACACTAGGCTCCTCGGCATGTGATCTAACCCTCAATATCTAACCTATTTCCTCTCCTTAGTTGAACAACTGACAAAATGAGATCGTATTTTATAGACATTCTGAACCACAACCGAAAACCCGAACCAAAACCCATAATAGTCTTCCAACCCCGACCTAGACCTCTTAGGTCCCTATTTATACATGTTTTTGGATTACCATCCATTACATCCTCTTACCAAAACCCTAACCCTAGAAATGTTAGGTCTTCTTTCATGTGTTCCTCGCATGATTTTCATCCTCAACATGTGCATTTACATTGTACATGTTTCTTTTCCTGCCAGCTGTCTTTTCCTTCTTTGTGATTTGTTCTCCAAAATTAGTCTTTTCCCCAAAATGAGCTTGCACCCAACAGGTCCCCAAAACTAACATGTGGCTCATCTCGAGCCACCTAGGCACTGTGCGCTCCCTTGACAGCGTCTTCTAGACTGTGGAACTTGTCTGCAAGTCCCCTTCCTCATGTTTGGACTTGCTCAGCCTTTTCTCTGAGTGCTTCTAAGTTCTGCGTTGTGACTTACTCCTAAACTATGGTTGTACATTCCTCATGTGTCTACACCGTATTCTTCTTCTTTGCCTCCAACTACGTGATCCTTTTTGTTTCTTTCTCTTGGAGGGGTTCCATTTGTGCCTGTCTCTCCTATTTGTGTGTCTGCACAGTCTTTATCTCGGCCTGCAATATCTTCATCTCCTGCATTGCTTTTAAACTATCAATGATGCTCATTGTCTTTTTCCTCTGCTTGAGGTCCTGGATCTCTACACTTATTTTCTCTTCCTCCTGGTCCCATTGTTGGACCTGCTCATCTTCCTCCAGCGTTTTCCAAAGCTGTGTTGTTCTGTCAAATAGTCCTCTTGTTGTGTTATCTTGTTTCTCCAACTCTGCTAGTTGGAGTGCATCTTCTTATTTCCTCTATTCCCTAGCCTCAGGTGGAGTCGTTAGAGTTAATTTTTCCTTCAATTTCTCAATATTTTCCTATAGTGGTCGATGGTTTGGAAAATCTTATTGAGTTTCTCCTCTGTACTTGAACTCTCAACCTGCGCATTGTCTGGAAGGTGGTTGTATACTGTTGTCACCCCCTATTCGATTTTATATGCATGCTCTTTCTCTCCTCTGGTATTGAACTTTACTTGTTCGACCATGAGCTCCAATGCTTCCTTGTCACCTTTTGTTTCCCGCAGTTCTCCTATGTTTTTCCTTGCGTGTGATTGCACCTCATGCGTGACGCTAACTTGGAGTCTATAAAGCGCCTTTGTGGGTGTTCTCGATAATACCATGTCAGCCTGCACAAAATATTTTAGTGGTGTCTATGTTGTGGTTTTATCCATGTGCATCATGTCATTTGTTACTCTGATTGTTGGACTTGCCTAGGAAATTGTGTGAACAGTGTATTCTTTTTGTGGCGTAGTCCTTTTTGTCATTGTTGTTTCTCCCTTGGGGAAGGATTTTGTTTCCCTTTCATACCTTTGTGTGGTTCTAATTTGCTTAAGGACCTTCTTTATTCCATCCAGGTCATCTTGTATTTTCCCTCTTTGGTGATTGGCTTCCTCGAATTCTTTTGTTACGCGGTCTTACACCTTCTCTACCATGAGGTTAGCGGCGTCCTCTGTGATCATGTAATCAAGTGGCTCTTTATGTGATTTTTCCTTTTGGCGTGATCCTCATGTCTATGAAATTGGCTACTTAGGTGGCCCTAGTTCTTATGTATTAGATGTTGAAAGGGTTCCCTACGTTTATGTAGCCCCGATCCTTGTTCTTTTTGTTGTGGAGTAGTGTCCTTCTTTATTGTTTGTGCATCCTTCTTTGGCACACCCCCCTTCTTTTGTTGTGTCTTCTTATGCATTGGTTTTGTCCTTTTGGGTGCAACTTTTTCCCCTGCAGGTGTCTTGGTTTTCCCTGTGTCTATCTTCATACCCTTAGGTACTTCTTGAGTTAGGACTCGAATCTTCCAGTTGTCATTCCAATATCTCATAGCCATTTCTAATGTCTTCCTCCATGACGTAGTATATTAATTGAAGCCACTCTTTTCCTGGATCCTTGCACGCTTGGATCCACATGTTGTGCCTTGTCTCTTTGAAGTTGGATATGTCCTTGAACTATGCGACCACATCTGGGGTAATTTGCCAAGTGTTGGCTATGCTTTCCTATATTTCTTCAAAATACCTAGAAAAGGTACCCATGTTTGTGCTTATGTTCTTGGGGTTAGATTTTATCCCCAATGATGCGTATCAGGTTGCACGACACCGAACTATTTAGTTACATAAGTATGAATATGGGGGCTCCCTCTACCCCATCAGCACGATTCACATGAGTAGCCACGAGTAGTGTAACTTTGTTTCGAGGTCCTACACGTATTTGCAGTCCTCAAGGAATAGGTTCAGCAAGTAAGGGCCCCAGTTGAGCTACATGTCATTTGTGCATTGTGTTGCAGCTGTGACGACCCCGGAAGGGACTTCCTCCTTGTGACACTTTCTCTACATTTTACAGGCCATGAGTTTGGTGGCCATCTATGTCGTGATGTCATTTATCCTTTTAATAATAATGTCACATGAGCCCCTCTCTATCCCATATGTCCTCTTCATTTCTTCAATTAGAGCCTTCTCTTTTGTTTTGTTGTCTAGCTACTGCACGGGGTTCTTACCCATTGAAGGTAGTCATGTGATTACTGCTATCATATATACGTCTATGGAGATGGTTTTTTCCATCCATAGGAATCCTCCACGGAGGACTGCTATCAACTACTTGATGCAATTGTTCACCTCTTTCCCCCTTCCAAAGTGGGGAGTCTCCAACAGGTTTAGGATCCCTATGTTTTCTAGGCCAGCTATCCATGGCTTTGCTTGTAGGATGGGATATCCAAAGGGCCCTATCCCTATTCTATCTAAGTAGACTTATTTCACAAATTCGAGGAATTTTCTTGCATCAGCCACATCATGGTCAGAGTATCTTAACATCTCCATGCAACCTAGAAGTGTTGGCATGGTTTTCACTCCTTCCGTGATGCATGTGAGTACAATATTTGAGTCAAACTCTCTGCATGGAGATTGTGCCATAGGTCATTTTCCCTTTCATTTTTCCTATTGACTTGAGGTCCTCACCTCCATATGTCTTCTTTCTACATCATGGTCAAGATGGCTAGTGATATATTCTACCAGACCCTCCTATTGTTGCACGGTTTATGATCTGGTGGTTTTGGGTACTCTCACCTATGTCTGCATAGTAGCTTGGACATTTTCCTGCTGGGCCTCCTCGGTCGTCGCAGTTTTTGGTGGTTTTCCTGTGTCCCTACATGCTACTAGTCAAGTTGACTTCCATGGCCGATGCAGTTAGACCATTTCTTTGTTCAACCACTTACTTAGGGTCTATGGGTGCTTCAAAAGGTGAAGGAATTACTTCGATGTCGACGAATTCCTCGGTCTGTCTGGTTTCCTGTCCGACCTCTGCTACCTCTTGTGGTGCTCGACTACTTCATGTTTTCCTCCTTGCTTGGCTCATAGCACCCATATTTGGTGGTTTCATCGTGGGTACTGGTTCGTTTATGTAGACTAAGTCTTTACTGGTTCTCCATGTATTTTGTTTCAACTTACTTCCTCTCTGCGTGCTCTATTTCTCTACAACTTCATGATTTCACAATGAATCTTATGTTTCCCATGTTTCCCCTTTATATAGACAAGTCATGAAACTTCTCATAGAATTTTCCCTAGCTTTGATTAATGTAATGGCACTTTATGTGTACTTTTTCATTGAATTCCATAATTATTGCCAATTGTCCCCTTTTTGTCGCAACCTTCATTTTTCAAATTTATTCTTTTTCTTACCATTGGACCTTTTTGCAGAGCACTAAGCTTTCCAAGTGCATGGTATGTCGTGTATTTTTTTTACGTGGACATTTTATTTTCATTATGCTAAGTCAATTTTTGTTGCGGGTGGTCTTCTGCTTTCTGGCGCGGTAACTCTTACGCACAACTTTCTATTTGTTTTGTTTTTTTTTTAGAATAGACTATGTACAAGTTCTCTTACTACATGGTAATGTTTTATTACTAGAAATTCTAGTGGCCCTATATAGATTCAGTCGACTACCGTTGATCATTCCTTTCAGTTATGTGCCTTGCAAATATTTTAGTTGTACAGATCCTCCATATGTGATAGTCTTTACTTCATATGGGCCCAACCAATGCATTATGAATTTTCCTGGATGTTGAAGAAATTTGTTGTCATACACCAAGACTAGGTTTCCCTCCTTGAAAATTTTCCTCTTGATATGTTTTTCGTGCCAATATTTATCCCTTGCTTTTTGTACTTCTTGGCGGAATCCTACTAGGATCTTATCTTCTTCCATATCCATCAGCTGACTGAGCCTTTCTTTTACTGCGCCTTGTTTTTTCATGTTGGTGATTGCTGCTACGTGTAGGCTAGGTACCAAGAATTCTAATGGCACCACCACTTCTTGTCCATACACCAACCTAAATGGTGTTTGTCCTATCAACGTTTTTATGTAGTCATGTATGCCCACAATATTACTGGTATCTGCAAGTCCCAATCATCCCTGTTCACATTGCAGATCGTTGTCAAGGAATTCTCTAGGATCTTATTAAAGGATTACACTGTTCCATTCGCTTGAGGGTGATATGGTGTACTCTTCTGATGTTTGACTTCAAATTCCTCATTCATAGCCTTGATAGTATTGATGATAAAGTGAGTACCTTGGCCACTCATGAAGATCCTTGGGCATCCAAATCTAGTGATCACTTTCTCAAACAGGAAGTGTGTTATTATCTCTGCACTGCAATATTTTACTAGTGTTTCTTTTGTCCATCTTGTTAAGTACTTTGTCACAGTAATGAGATACCTTTCTCCTAACCTCTTTGTTGGTGGATTAATTGGTCCCACAAATTCTATTTCCCATTTTTTGAATACTTGCAAGATTACATGTTCTCTTAGGTGCATCTCATCCCATCTATTAGGTTTACCAACCCTATGACATACATCACATCTCTGAAAGTAGTCCTTTTCATATCTGTGAATGGTCGACCACCATAGTATTGTGCACAATACTTTCTACATGATATTTTTTCCTTCATAATGTCCTTCAGTTATTCCCTCATGAGCCTCTACTAAAATCCTAGGCCTCTCATTTTCTAGGACACATCTTCTCATAATGTTGTATGTGCCCATATTGTATAGGTTTCATGCAATATATTAATAGTCTGCATCTCTGACTACCATATTTTTCTTATGCGCAGTGTTGAATTCTTGTGGCGTAATCCTTGTACTCAAGTATTCAATGATGTCAGCAAAATATTCATCAACTACTTGGACTGAAAATAATTGTGCATCAGGGGAGTTTTCCTCTAAATTTGTAGGTTCCTCTCCATTGGTGATCCTTGACAGGTGATCAAGTCCTGCATTCAACTTCCCTAGTTTGACTATCACTTCAAAGTCAAATTCCTGAAACAAAAGTAACCATCTACATATTCTCCCTCCCAACATTGTCTTGTTGACTAGGTATTTGAAGGAAAAATGATCTGTGAACATTTTAAAGTGTTTCCCAAGTAGATAGTGTCTGAACTTATACAATACATATACCATTGTTAGGCCTTCTCTTTCTATAGTATTGTAGTTCTGCTCTGACTCTAACAATTTTATGCTTGCAAATGCTATAGGATGGTCTAACTCTCCTGCTCCTTGCTGCACCAGAATAGATCCAAGTGCTATGATTGATGCATATACATGCATATGAAATGTATTTTTCCAATCTAGAAATACCAGAATAGGTTTTGTTACCATCCTCTCTTTCAAGGTCTCCAACCCTTGTTGGAAATCCTCATTACACTGGAATTTAGTATCTTTCCTACAAAGTTTCTCCATCAACATAGTGATATGTGCATATCCTTTTATGAATTTTCTATAGTAGCCCGTGTGGCCCAATGTTTCTCTCAACTAGCATACTAATTTGGGTGGTGGTAAGTTAACAATGACTACAATATTTGCAGGATCCACCAATAGCCCTTGTTTACAGAATATATGTCCCAACAATATTCCAAAAGGCGTCCCAAAGATGAACTTCTTGATATTTAATGATATATGACACTGCATGCATATTTCCAACATCAGCCTTAACACCTGAATGATGTTTTAATAGACTATATATTTTCCAATCATTCATATATACTTCTAAAAACTGATGGACGAATTCTTTGAAGACAACTATGACCACCCTTGAGAATATAGCTGGTGCATTCTTCAATCCAAAAGGCATGACTGTGTACTGGTAGGATCCCCATTCTATTGAAAAATTGGTCTTGTACCTATCTTCAAGAGCTATCTGAATCTGATGGTAGCCTGAGAATCCATATGTGAATGAGTATGCTTCATGGCCTCCAACATTCTCTAATACCTCATCCGTAAAAGGAGTGGGAAAAGGGTCGCGTAGGAAAGAATCATTCGATTTCATAAGATCTACACATATCCTTATCCCTCCTTATTTATTTTCATTTACTACAATAGGGATTATCCATTCGGACTCATTCATTGGTTCTATGATATCGACTTCTAACATTCTGTCAATTTCTTCTTTGACCTTTGGTTTATAAATTGGATTTAGTCTATACAATCTTCATCTGATAGATCTAGCCTCAAGTTTGAGAGGTATATTCATCTCTCCTTGATCTCCTTCTATTCCTTTTGTTTTTGCAAAGGTTGTTTGGAATAGGTCATTGTACTCTCACAGTAACTTTGTTATTATTTCTATTGTTTGTTCATCCTAGTAGTCTCCAATATTGTCCATTTTGGGATTATCATTTGTCCTAATATTTACTTTATTCACCTTGATTGGTGCAACAAATACTTGTAATTATATATATGGGCCTTACACCTCTCTTTCTCCTTCAATTTATGGAATTTGGATATTGCGTGGGTCATCTTCATCTGGTTCTTCTTCCTGCACATGATAGCATGACAATAGTTCTTTCATTGTTTTTCTATTTTGTTGTTGGTATTATGTTATGAGTTCCACCTTTGGTTCCTGGATGAATATTACCCCTCTTATCTTCTTAAGTGTTAAATCCATGTTGGGGTTCTCATGTTCAAATGATAAAGTTACCACAAAATTCTTCTGCAATGTTGTCTATTCTGTAGTTCCTCTATGCAGTTTCTGGTCTACATACCATTTTTCTGGAATTCCTTCTATTGTATGAATAAAGTGATGAGGTCATTCTTCTAGTGGTGTCATCATCCATAGTGTTCTTCACTTCTCCAAATGTTTTAGTGGTGACCCATGTCCATCATATCTCTTCATCACTCTGCTCTTCTGCTCTGCACTGAATATAATGCGCAGTAGTTGTTTTCATTGATACCAATCCTTAACTGTTTCTTTGTGCACACCCCAACATCTTCCAGGTGTTTCCTTGAGTGCTATGTACAAGGATAATAGCCTATGATTTTCCAACACCTCATCTTTTCATCTTGTTATGAATTCTTCTAAATCATTAATGCCATAAAAACTGGGAGGTTCTCTGATTTCTATACCCACCCAACTTGCTGCGCAGTCTATTCTTGCACACATTCTTGTGGATGATTCATGTAATCTTTGTTGCCAATTATCCATCCATCTATCTAAGTCTGAAGCACGTGATGTGATACTTATCCAAATAGGTACCCCATTTTCAATTGGATTCACATAATATTCTTCTCACATGGTGGTTCTGTATAACTGTTTTATTTCCTCCAGGTCTAAGCAAGTGGGTTCTATAAACTGTTCTCCTTTTGATGGGTCTAGTGGTGCAATGACTATGTATTCTCCTGACTCAAATTTCGTCTTCCTTGTCTTCAAATTTATTATGACATGGTTTTCAAATGCCCAATCTTATCCAAGCAATGTTGGATAAGGTGTTGTGCCATCCACTATTTCTATCACTTCAAAATTGGCTCTAGTGCGCACTCCATCCAGATCTACTGTCACACCCTTTAGCCTTCCAATTGGAAGAACTCGGTGTTGATTTGCTAGTTTCAATTGAACAAGTGAATATACTGATGTGGGATCTCCCATACATTGCCATGTCTTCTTGGTTAATACATTTACTTCAGATCCTAAATCTAGTATAATATCCCCCATGTTGAAGTTTCCAATGTTGGCATTCAGTCTGAATTTTCTGCTTGTTCTCCTCCTTGTATGTAGATGTTTAACTGTTTTCTTCTCTAGATTCCCCTCAACCTCTATGTTATATCTTTCTACCATATCTTGTAATGCTTTAATAGATGATGGATAATTTAGTAGTTTAACATAGGACTGTAGAAAAGCCTTTATGGTACTTACTTGTCCTACAGGTTGTGCTTCATTAGTGTGATCCAATGATTAAGGCATATCGTACATTGGTACATCCTAAGTATGTTGCGCAGTTGATGTAGATGCAATGTATAGCTTCAAGAATTCTTGTATGGATTGATTGAATGTATCCTTTTCATTATGCACATCAAACTGCTTCATTGGTTCGGCATTCTTCTTCACCCATTGGTGTTGTGCTAGATCTTGTCTTACTATGTCACCTCATGATTTAGCTTACTACGTCACCTCTTGTATTACCTCCTCCATGCATAACTATGTTGATATTTCTTCCATGATCCCTCGCTTCTACAGAAATCCATTGAACATTCTGATTGTTTTGATTTCTCTTTTCCTGGATCTTCCCCAATAGTGTCGGAAAGTCTTCTATGTCATGATCTCATGCGCGATAATACATACATGTCGTGGGTGGAAGTGGACATTCTATTGCATAGTGTCATGGTTGTTGATAGTTATGACATACCACGATTCATCTACCTCTTCCAAAGACTCATCTAACTCATCCTCCACCTATGTATCCAACTCGATCTGTTGGTGGGGTGTTGTAATGAGGTACCTAATTATACTACGTAGGATTATACTGTGGTTGCACGATATTGTACTATGGTTGCACAATTTTATATTGTTGTGGCATAATGTTATATGGGGTTGGTACTTGGTTAAACTGTGGTGCAGCTTGTCATTTCATCATTTCTTCCTACACCCTATAAGTGTCTGATGTTCTTTCCCTCATAAGCTCCATTTTTATGCAATCTTTTTCATCATGGCCCACTGACTTAAAAAAGTTCCAATATGAAATCTTAGGCATTTTATGGTATTTATGCATCATTGGACAATGATATGTATCATTCTCATGTGTCTTATAGATCTCACACCATATTCCTCTTGTTGGCAAAGTGTTCAGGAGTCATGTTGCCATGTATTACGCGAAAGTTGGGCATTCACTCTTATGGTGTCCTTATGTCCTACATGTGGTACACTAAAAAACTTCTCTTTTTTCCTTACCCCTATTTTGGTTTAGTTGAAATATTAAATTCTTTAGATCCTCTTTCAACTCCTCTATTGTTGGATCTATCTTCTGATATTGGCTCTCTTCCAGATGTAGGGTTTCTTGTAGAGCCTATGCCTGGGTCTGAAAATTTTGATGTCTCAAAGGCTATTTCAAGTGTGGTAGAAGTGAATTCACAAACAGATGCCTATGTTTCATATCTGTCATGACATACTTCCTCCTTCCCTTCAATCTTTTGAATATCTAGTCAATATCCCACACAGATTCTCCTGGTTTGTGTTTGATCTCTATCATCTCATTCATGTATCGATCCTCTGAGCTAGGCTTCTAGAATTCATTTATCAATAGCTTCTTGATGTCTACAATCATTCTAGTTGTTCCTGGTGGATTTTTTGCATCTAAGCTCATGTACCAATCCAATGTGTGGTCTCTTAGTGTGATAGATAACTACGCAAGTTTTGTATCCTCATTTGTGATATGTTTTACTTCTTAGATCTTCTCACGGATGAAAAAGTGTTTCTCATGGTCCTTAGATGCTTATCCCATGAAATTTGGTAACCTGATGATGGGATCATGTCCTGCCATATTGAATGATGAACTACTACCTCTGCTCGGTGTAGATATGTTGGCACAAGGGCAGACCGAGGGTTTAACGCTTCAACAACGCACCAACAAAACCCTAACTACCAGCCCTTTCGGCAACACCTGTGAAGCAGATAAAGTCTCACCCAAGGTAGAGTTAGAGGGGGTTGCAGGACTCAAGTGTCTACAACCTAGCTAGGACACAGATTTGTGATTACATGCTTTAACAAAGAACTTATCCAACAATATGCATTAAGTTATGATTCTTATTCACATCGCAGATTAACCCTAATTGTAGATCAACACAATAGTAATCAAGATTAAACACATCTAAGTATTTATCACATAGCATCAGAGAAGATCAAGAATTTATTCATATATCAAGCACTAAGAATCAATGCATCTACCTATCACACATCAAGAACAGTGCACTAAGAAAATATAAACATAAACATCATGAACACATTGCACAAAGAACAATAACAAAGGATATGCATGGTTCACCCGAGAACCATTTGTTGGCATAAGGGCATACCTAGGGTTGAATGCTTCAACAACGCACCAACAAAACCCTAACTATCAGGCCTTTCGGTAACACCTGCAAAGCAGATGAAGTCTCACCTGAGGTGGAGGCAGGGGGGGTTGCAGGACTCAAGTGTCTATAACCTAGCTAGGACACAGATTTGTGATTACACAGTTTAATAGAGAACTTATCCAACAATATGCATTAAGTTATGATTCTTATTCACATCGCATATTAACCCTAATTGTAGATCAGCGCAATAGTAATCAAGATTAAACACATCTAAGTATTTATCACATAGCATTAGAGAAGATCTGTAATTTATTCATATATCAATCACTAAGCATCAATGGATCTACCTATCACACATCAAGAACAGTGCACTAAGAAAATATAAACATAAACATCATGAACACATTGCACAAAGAACAATAACACGAGATATACGTGGTTCACCCCAGTGTGGGGCTATGTCCACCAACTCTTCTTCTTCTTTATTAGTCTCTTCCAATCTTCTTACATGCACCAAGCCACAGATCCAACTCCACAAAGGAAAGGAGAACTGTGTGCACCTCGCCAAATCCTCCTTCCCCGAATTAGATCAAAGCACAAAGCCTTACACAATCTGTCTGCACAGAGCCTCTTAAAATCATTTGCATGAAGCCACTAGTCATGCACTAAGCCAATGACCTCTCTAAGTCAATTACCACTTTCTCATACTTACATGGCCTAGATACTTATTTATACATTACAAAAAGGGCCTAAACATGGGTAAATCCATGGGCCAACATCCCATACACGTTACATAAACCATAAAATCCCAAAAAGACCACAAAATGGGTGAGATCCCGCGATCTCCACTTCTCTCGGGTGTTTCGTCTTCGACCAGCCTGTCGAAGTCCCAAAAATGGTCAAAAACGACCAAAGTTTTCTCAAAACTTGGTCGAGGGCCAAGAAGATACTTGACTACTACTTTCTGAAATGGCTCCTTTAGTTGCTTCTCCTTGACTATATGTACTTCTTTTTTTCTTCCTTCCTCTGAAATTTGATTATTTAAATGGTGGTTTTCTTATTGGTGTATTAGTCACACATGGGTTTATGGTATCCACACTGACACTGACATGGATGGGAGTTCTACCTTCGGTTCTTTCCCTTGGACCGTCTATCTTCCTTTCATATGTTGCGCATAGGATTTCCTCAATCTGCTCCATAGCATAGATATCCTCTACCTCTTCTTCATCACTTTCCAAGCCTTCTCTCTCAGCTATGGCTCTCTTTTTATTATTCATCTTATATTGGTAGGGTGCTCCACTACGCATCTTTCTAGTTGTTTCCATTATCTTCTTGATCTAGTCTTCATCCATCATGATTGGGTCCAAGGCCTCCTCCTTCTTTCCTTTATCCATTTTTCCTTCCATCCTTCCAACTTTAGTCAATACTTCCCCCCTTCCCCCATCCATGTAGGGAATTTTAGTTGTCTAATGCCATTGCCATTACACCTTTGTTATACAGTAAACTCTTGATGGAAGCGTAAAAAAATATGATATACCTACCTCTAGGTCCCTTCAAAAACTCTTGCTATGTTGCATTGTAAGACTTTGGAGTATCTACTGCAAATTCTGTGATAAATCCTGCAACAATGTTGTATAACCAGAAATCTATTGCGTGCGTAAACTCATTATAAACTTGTTGTAACTGCGCGATCTCCATAGAATTCCATTCTAGCTGTCTGAGCCGATTTGTGGGGTGGTTTTATTTCAACATCAATATCCACTACTACAACACATGCGGGAAATCACAGAAAAATAATTCATGCAAGTCGCTAAATATGTACTTGTCCAAATATTTATGCGGTGTTATTTTAGGGTTTCTGGTATCTTTCTACGCAAATTCCAGCTCCTTTTTTGTCAACTACCTCTTGATATCCTCCTTCATTGGGTTCCACAGTCTGAACATCCCCTTCTATATTCTCATTCTTTTAGTGTTTACTCACCAGACCTAACATTCTTTTCATGATTCTCCAGCAGATCTCACTCACTCAATCCCATTATGTTCCAACCAGAAACGAAACTATTTGTTGGTTGTTTATTTCCTCTAACTACCATTCTTGGGCTGACCCAGGTTCATATCTACTATGGTTTCCAACAAAACCCCCTAAAAATATCGGCCATCTTGGTAAACTAGAAGGAAACATAGTGCACCAAATGCACTGCAAAGTCTCACCTGAGATATTTCATATGGGTGGTTGCAACGCTCAGGTGCTTGTAGCCTGGGAATGACTGGGGATATGGGATTACACTCTATTATCTTCATTTTTTACTCTAACATTCAACTTATATTGAATATTCTGTCATCCTTGTTCATGCATGTAAAATAGCATATTTAACTAAGTCATTCATGAATTTGTCTAAAATCTAATTATTGACAGCAAAGGAAATACACAATATTCAATCACATAACACATGATCTATTATGGTTCGCCTCCTCATAGGATGCATCCACAAATATTTTTCTTCTCTTATCTTTTATTATGGTGTTTCCAAAACTACAACGTCGCACAGAATACAACTCTCCATCAAATGGGTCGATATTTACAATGAGGCGGACTAGATCACATCAGGCTCCTCGGCCTATGACCTAACCCTCAAGATCTACCTTCTTTCCTCTCCTCATATCAACAACTTACAAAATGAGATCATATTTTACATACATTCTGAACCACAATTGAAAACCCGAACCAAAACCCATAATAGTCTTCCAACCACGACCTAGACCTCCTAGGTCCCTATTTATACATGTTTTGGGCTTACCAACCATTACATCCTATTACCAAAACCTTAACCCTAGAAGGGTTAGGTATTATTTCATGTGTGCCTGGCATGATTTTCCTCTTCTGTATGTGTGTTTACGTTGCATGAGCTTCTTTTCCTGCCAGTTGTCTTTTCCTTCTTTGTGCTTTATTCTCCAAAATTAGTCTTTTCCCCAAAATGGACCTGCAACCAACAAGGGTCCAATACTATTATTCGGTTGATACATGAAACTCTGAAATACTGAACCACACATATCAAGTTCCCCATTGTTTTGGTGTTCATTCGGTCCTTATAGAACTTGGGCACACTCACTGAATCTTTAAATTTCCTACACACATTGTTGAGATTAGAGTGTGATTTGTACGCCATTCTAAGCAAACATTGTTGAATGATGTCATCACGAATATTAGGAATGATGTCCTCCTCTTGTTGCAATTGTTGTTAGGGTTCTAACCCACACATAGGTAGAACAATATATTTAGATGTAATAAAGGTCAATATTAATAAGGCCTTTCAATAAAATAAAATAAGGCGGATGTAATAGAAGCTTTCTCTTCTAGAAGGATCTTCCTCTAGATGCTTCTTCTTAGTATAAATAGGAGTCAAGGGTATGAGAACCCTAGATTGGATATTATTGTAATAGAGCTCTACTCAACTAGAGGTTGCCCCCTCGAAGAGGCCCGTGAACATTGCTTTCAGATTCAAAGTGTTATTTATGTTGTTATTCTTATATCATTTCAGTGTTATTGTGGTGAATGTTCTGGTTATATTGTTGTTATTCTTCCATTACTAGCATTTTATTTTTGTTCTGCATACATTTTATATCTGGTATATTACAA
>JASDQU010185532.1:6844-20723 GCA_032191745.1 Picea mariana | reverse complement strand
GCGGGTTCCTTCAAGAAATAGTATAATCATTGGAAGGAAGATCAGGGAGTGCACTAAAAATGGAACACCAGTGTTTTATGGACAAAACTATGCCCTCTGGAGAAAAAGAATGAAAATGTTTATACAAGAACAAGGATTTGATGTATGGCATGTAGTAGTAGACAGATACACAACACTTTCCACTCCCTCAACAGATAGAGATGGAAAGAAACTCAATGAAAATAATTCGAGGGATATGCATGCTATTTTGAGTGGTCTGGCTAGTTCAGTATATGTGAAGGTTATGCACTGTGATTCTACAAAGGATATTTGGGACAAACTTCAGAATGTCTATGAAGGATATGCCAAAGTGAAAGGGACCAAGATTCAAACTTAGAGAGTTCAATTTGAACAATTGAAAATGAAGGAATATGAAGATATTGCATCTTACTTTCTATGAGTTGATGAAATAGTGAACGTTATTAAATTCTTGGGAGAAGAAGTTAAAGAATCGGTCATTGTCCAAAATACTAAGGTCTCTTCCAATGAGATTTGATCCTAAGATTTGATCCCTAGAAGAAAGAACATATCTTGGTACCCTAAGCTTGGACAACCTACATGGAATACTTACAGCTTATGAAATGAGAACAAAACATGAGAATCCATCAAGGAAGGAAGCAATTTCCAAATCATCCAAGAAGACAAAGAAGAAGAATAAGAAAAATTCAAAGTCAAATTGTAGCTGAAACAATGATTCATACGAAGATGAAGAAATAGACAACTTTATAAGAAAGTTGAAGAGTGGAACTGATAATTACAAATGTATTCTTCCCTTAAAATGTTTTAATTGTGGTAAAATTGGTCATTTTTCTACTAAATTTCCTTATTGTAAGAAGTTAGATAGTGATGAAGAAGAAGATCCCAAGAAATAAAATAAATATCAAAAGGGAAACACGAAAGGAGATAAAAGGAAAGTCTTCAAGAAAAACCTCTACTCAAGAGAAGATAGATCCTCATCTGATGAAGATGATGATAGTGAAAGTGAATCAGAAAGAGTGTTGTTCATGGAAATGGAAACTCAAAAAGGAACCTATGAAAGTGAAAAAGAATATGAAGTAGATATTGAAGCAGGACTAATCAATTCCTTAAGCAAGCTAAAAAGATAAAGGAAGAAAAAAAAGTTATTCAATGAAGAATTGATCAAACTAAAGGAGAGTTCTCAAAATACCAAAGAAGTTGTTCATTTAAAAACCAAGGTAAAAGAAGCAGAAAAGAGATAAAATATTTTGACAAACCATCTTAAGGAAAGATATGAATATTTAAACAAGTTTGAAGCAAAATTCAGCCAACAAGAAAGAATACTTGAAGAAGAAATCATCTCCTCTAAAATCCAACTTGAAGAAGGAAAAAGAATGGAAGATGTAATGAAGATCCAGATGATAAAGAAAGAAAAGGAGTGTGAGAAGATTGAAGAATAAGTCATGTCATTGAGATTTCAAGTCAACAAGCTCAACAAGAACTTGAAAAGTTATCAAGTGTTAGAAGACATTGTCAAAATTCAAAGGCCATGTAGTGACAAGTCTGGACTAGGATACAAGCAAATTCATTTTGAGAAAGGTTCAAGCTCCATGATGAAAGAAACAAAACAAAAGGGTTACGCATAAGTTATTAAAAGTCCAAATACTTCAAAGAACAATATTCAGGTAATGGATGAAGATCAACCAATCATAGGAACACAATATCATCAGAGGAATGAAAACAAAAGAAATATATTTCCAAGAAGACCCTATACTTTCAGAAGCCTTAATCATCAAGAAGGAAATAACATAAGCGAATACCATGATTAGCCAAGGCATGAATCCAGAAGGAATACATCACAAAGAGGATCATTTTCTTCTAGAGATCAAAGTTTCTTTTTGGGTCATTGTTTTACATGTAATAAATTTGGACATAAAGTTGTGAATTGCAAAATGTATGGAAGAAATGTTCAAACAATAGATGTTTATGTGGCCCCCCAAAATATTGAATGTTACAAATGCCACAAATATGGAAACATAGCTCGACACTGTAGAGATGTGGAGGATCCCTTCATGAAGGAAAACATTTATGTCAGGTAAAGGGAAGTTTGGAGAAGAAAAGAAAAACAAGAAGAGCAGGTAAATGAAGAACGAGTCCTAGAGATTGTACTCACGGGATTTGTAGCAACACAATATCATAATGAATCTACAGGACAAGAGGAATATTTCATAATTTAGGAAGAGGATGAAGAGGAAGATGTTAGAATTCAGAAAGATGATGAAGAGGAATATGCCAGAATTAAGGAAGATGATGAATCTATAAGAGAAGATGAAGATGACTCAACATCACGATAGTTTGAAGTATTCTTCTAAGTCATCCATCTTAAAGACTCCCAACAATGTGAATGATGAAGAGGGGGACTCTAAGAATCATCTCTATAGATCAAAGAATGATATTTCAAGTAGCCTGAAGTGTTTGCATATTTTTGGAAGGAAGTTTTAGAGTGGTTTGATGACGAAAGTGCATAATATCTTGTGACAATTTGATTTTTTGAGGAGAAAATTTCAGGTATCAACTGACAATTATGAAGAATATCATTGGCACACTTTTCAGGCAGAGGTTCGTGATTTTATATAATATTCCAAGAAGTGACATACAGATTCGAGGATGTGTTAAAGATAGAGCAGACCAATGGATATATTTGATTCAGTTTGAAGAGCAGGAATATGTTGTAATCACTTACAACATATGGGTCAGTATTATGTGTAGTTTAATAACAGAGTCATGGAAAATTTTATGACATGTGGAAAAATATGAATTCATGAGACACTTGGCAGGTACAAAAGGCATGAGTCAGAGAAGATGCATAAAATTAGATGAAATTATATTGACAGGTGGAATCACTCAGCCAGAGGAAGACAAGCAATGAAAGGAACAATAAGACAGGGGAAGAGAAACCATCAACATAAGCTATATCGTTAGAGGGAAATTGTTGAACGATGTGGTCATTTATGTCTAAGCAATAAACATGACAAGCCATAAATATTTGAATTCAAGTAACTTTTAATTCTTTTTATATATGTCAGTGACTTACAACTAGAAGAAGCACCAATGTACAAGAAGCACCGGAAGAGAGGAAAGGAAGCAAGTACAATAAGCCCCACATTGATCTACAGGAAATCTTCCAGAGAATTCAAGGGGATAAATCATCAGAGAAAGAGATCAAGAAAGAAATATCAACAACATGAATACATGGGGAGACATATCGACAGGGGAAGTTACCATTTTTCCCATGATGTCAAAGGGGGAGAAAGAGAAAGACCAAAAGATAAAGATCAAAAGAATTAAGATATGGGGAGAAACCCCAAGGGGAGATACCTTTTTTCCATTGATGTCAAAGGGGGAGAGAAACATCGAAAGAAAGATATTAGGAGCGATGGTCATAGGGGGAGTATGAGTGTTTCCATCAATTCCAAAGGGCCATATTTTTGGATAGTTGGTTGTCAATGATTTCAACCCTATTCAATCCTAGAAGAAGAATATATAAGAAGTCTACAAAAATCCCTAGAAAGATGGCTAAGTGGTTGAGAAGCCGAGTGATGTGGTTATGAATCTCGAAGTTGTTTGAGGGAAAATATGATGAAGGGCATGGCACATTCATGTAACACACTCATATATGGATAGTCCTTGTCATGTCGTTTCCAATGGTAGGTGGTACTCCATGTGGTTCCTCACAGTTGAGGAGTTATACCCTCATGAAATTGGAAGCCCCAAAGAATGGTTAAGAAGCCCCTAAATGGTTCGAACAAGAAGTTACAAGTAATTAATTAAAGGGTAAAATGGTTATAACAAGAAAGTACAGGTCAACCCTAAAGTTAATGAAAGAAGTCACTTGGAAAAGTATAAATACACCTCAAGAAGCCTCTCATTGATACACACACACAAAAGTTTATTGAATATATTTTATGTGAGCACACTTGATCTATTTGGCAAGTATGAGGTAGCGAGTGTGAGATAGTGAAGGAAGTGCAAAGGAGAAAGTTTCAGGATTGCAGGTGTGCGAGGGTTTTCTGAGAAAACCCTAATTTAGATGACTCCTGTGGGTCACACTATTGGTGTCCCGCAAGGCATCCCCGTGGGTTGTACGGACCTTGTCACATGAGGCCTCACTAGATGATTGGTCTATGACCAACAAGGCTCAAATTTTTTTGAAAAGGATGCTTGTTCCAGGTTGTTGAAATTCTGAGCAAGGTATGATGATGCACGAGATCTGATACAAAGTTACATGTATGTTTATATGCATATTTTTTAGGTTATACATTGGTGATGTTATGATACATGCTAGAGGCGTGTATTTGGTATATTGTTGAGGCATTGACACATGCTTGAGGCACATATTTGGTGCATGGTTTGAGGCACAAATTTGGCACATGTATGAGGTACATTTCTTAGTTATGTTGATGCATGTTGAGACACGTCTTGGTGATGTTATGGTACATTGCTTATAGCATGTATTTTGGTATTTGGTTGAGGCATGGTACATGGTTGAGGCACACATTTTGGCACATGGTTTTGGAACATTCTTGAGGTATATGGTTGACTGCATATCATTCATGTTTTGGTACTTGGTTGAGGCACATCTCATGGTACAAGGTTTATGGCATATCTTTTGATTTGAGGAGCATCTTGGATATTGGGCACATGGATATACCTTGGTATATGTATGAGGCAAATCTTGATGCATGTTATGGTACAGGTATTGGTACATGATTGATGCATGCTTTGGTACAAGTCTTGGTACATGGTTTATGCATGTTATGGTACATGTTTTGGTACATGGTTGTGTTGGCAGCAATAATGTAATTTCTATTTGTTTGTAAGCTGCCTACACAGGATTTCTAAATTTGCATTACTCGTTATGAGCAACGACACTTATCACTTGTCACTTTTTCCATACCTTCCTCTCCATTTTGTTTTCATGACTATAAGCATGAAAACTTGTAGCTGGTATCCACACTTGAGCTCAATTTTTGATCAAAAGGAAAACTATTTATATTGGTCTATTGTCGAATTGTCGTCTTTCACTTTGAACTTGATGGTTTTCCTAGTTTATAACCCCTTGGTCTTAAACAAGCCTTGGTTACATAAGTATAAAATCTCCACTCATTTAGCATTCGACTAATGTTAATGGGGTTTTGATTTATAAAATCTTTGATTCAATTGTTTATTTAACATATTGATTTTGTGATCAAATCATGGATATGCATACGATTGTTATCAACTGTTATGATCTTTGTGTGTACCATTATGCCGAGGTGTCATTCCAAGTACATCGTGGTATTATGTTTTTGCATGGCCTCGATTTACATGATTTTCCTCACACGCATAGCAATTAACACTCCCGCCTACCATTTCGAGTTGTCTTTGCATTGCATTGGGGAAGCTAAGGGAAATGGCTATGTGCTTGTTCTGTCAAACCCTATCGTCGAATCCCCTATCGATTCCATGCTATTATCCATGGCTCCTGTGGTGAGGATTGAGCCCAATGGCATCCAGACCTTGTTATCGTTTGACAATGCCAGAGATGATTTAGAAAGGAACAAATGGCATATGTTTATTGAAAAGTTTGAGGTTCCAATCTAAGGGTTGCTCAAGAGTTCGCGTTGACATTTGACGGTTGAAGAGTAAAAATAGGTCTGTGCAGTTGGAAGTAATTGAAGACTTCTTAAAGCTAACCCCGTAATTGCCTCCCAAAGACACGTTTTTGCGTGAGTGATTCTGAGCAAGCGGTTTTGAATTAGATCAAACCCTTGAAAACCCAGAACTAAAATGAGCCCTTTTACCTTCATTTGGGCGGTTTCCCCAGAAATTGGGTCATTACAGAGATATAACTCATCCTTTAGAGGTCAAATCTCAGATTTTCTCTGTGGCTGAAGGGTGCGTTTTGGTCTGTTTGCAATTGTTGAAACATTTATTACCTCTCCAGGCATGTGCCTTAGAACCCCTCTCACCCATCCAGCCTTGTGCCTTAGCCTCCTTCTGTGAACCCTGATCAATCCGAAGGATTTTCAACTAGTCTGTCAGCAAGTTATACATCTGTAGGACCTGTGATATTTAAAAAAAAATGTGAAAGCAACTACAACTATCATAATTTCCAAATTTTCTTGACATAATTCGGTTTGTAATTTGAGGTATGAATTAGTTAGCATAATCATTTGTTGTTTTTAGAGTAGGATATTTGGTTTGATTAGATAAACTGTTTTTTTTATTGGAATTAGTTTCTTTTATTTTTTAAGATTGCATGTGCTATTTTAACTAGCTACAGATTCTGTAGCTAGTTACAAAAATTCGAATTACTTGTTTTAATAACTGAAAATGCATCTGAAATCCTTTATCCTTATGTGTTTTCAGGAACCTACGATTTCTAAAGGAGATTTGAAGCACTGTTGGCATCTCTCAGCATGCTATATTTATGTTGTTTTAAAATAGGCCGTTAGCTTTTGATATCAAGTAGGATCTAGGAGGTTGCATCCCCCACTTTTTTTGGAACAAATTAGATGATATCCATAGGAAACGTTTTGATCCTGTAACCTATATAAATGTATTGTTTTGTAAACTAAAGAACATCGCTGCCTGGAGGCAAAAAACTATGGATTTATGATTGATAGACTTGAATGAAAGTTGATATTTGCACAGCTTTAGCTTCGATATATCGTATTTTATTCAAGTTATGGTCATTTTGATTTGTAATTAAATTGTGACTACTTTAGATATCATGGTTTATTACAGATTGATGTGATGAAATTTATATGATATCCATGTTTTATGTCCCTTATATTACATACAGTAATTACTCTGTTCAAATTTGAGATTAGAAGATTAATCTTCTTTATTCATTGAACATTTATATACAAAATTTCACAGCCGGATTTATCTCAATGTGACCATTTGTGAAATCATAAAATTGTTGTCACTACTTCTCTTATATGTTCTGTCATTAGCATTCACTCACTGCTACTTTGCGTTTACGAGAAGCATTTGTAATATTTGATGCGGTTTACCTCATCAAACAACGAAATTGGATACTGTATGCAGGACAAATGGGAGATGCGATTACAGGTTAGTTCCCTCGTTTTATTTCATTAGTTTAATTAATATAGGAATTTCCTATAGTCTAGATACATTGTATTGTTTGTTATCTTTGTTTTTCAATTAGACAGTTAGCTATTTCGTTTCTTGTTTATAAACGTTATAAAAAATCAAAAAAGACTAAATGATAGTTTTGCTGTCATAAATCAATCCATATTTGATTTTCGCAAATTTAGATGAAAATTTGCATTCTGTAAATGTTATACATATATCAGAGATATAATCATTTTAATATATTGTACATATAATAAGTAGAGCTATTTTGTAAATATTAAATAGCAAACTGTAAGTATATTTTAGATTTGTATATAGTTTTCAGCGAGCGTTTTTTTTATTAAGTTATTTTCTTTAGTTTTGTTCTTTTTACTTTCTTAGGACTTAGATCATCTAACGGATCCGCTAAACCCGTTCGGAGTGGATTAATCCAAACGGCTTGGGTTAAGTAGACAACCCCTGACCGGATCCACTCCTCCAGTTGACGAGCGGTCAATTTCGCCCGTCAACAAATGGCACTAGAAGGAGGGTCGACTGACAAGCTGGCCCTGTAGGAGCCTTTATTTTTAATGTATTCAATTTCCCCATGGCTCCCCAAATCACTATGTTGGAACATGCTTTCAACTTCTCATTACCCGATGTTCCCAACGAGACAGTCTATCGCTTGTCCAAACTCACCTTTGATGGTGGAGGCAATACATCTGCTAAAGACCACCTCAACAAGTTTTGGTGCAAATGCATCAAACATGACATCTCAGATTTAAGAGTTTTATGTAGACTATTCGCTTTTACTTTTAGAGGTCGGATTAAACATTGGTTTGAATCCTTTCCAGCATGTCACATTTTTGATTGGTTTCAATTTGTAGATGAGTTTCTAGATGCTTTTGAAATTTATGATTTCGATCAATTATGTGAAGAATTTCATACTTCGCTAATCAACGATGATTCATCTTCAGAAGAATTTTTGACAAGAGTCTATCATATCCTCTGTAAATTTAATCTCGATGACATGTCATTTGCATTAAATATCTTCTATGATACTTGCGTCCCTTCCATCCAGTCATATTCAATCACGAATGAAGAACCAATTGCAAATCCTATCACTCAACTGCAAGAAAAAATTTCTTCTCAAGATGAGAAGAATCCTTTCGACAATGTTGAACAAGCTAGGGAGGTAGAATCTATTGACCAGGTTCTTAATGACAACCAAATTGGTTTTTCCTCTGAATCATTGTATTTTAAGTCTTCGACCAGTATGGAAGAAGATTTGTTTCTGGCTCAAGGTGAATATCCTCATTCTTGTAACTCATGCTCTAATCAATATTTAAAATCAGTCATTGAAGAACACTTAAGCGACGGAAATCGTCTTGAATGTTCTAGTACTCCTATGAAACTGATTAGAGAAGAAGATATGCTACTAGAAGAAGAAAC
Organism: Picea mariana; assembly: GCA_032191745.1. NCBI lineage: Eukaryota > Viridiplantae > Streptophyta > Pinopsida > Pinales > Pinaceae > Picea > Picea mariana. The sequence goes on along the minus strand of JASDQU010185532.1, from coordinate 12,152 downwards.
CTTAAACCTTCATCCTCAAAATGCACTTTGTTCATAGGAAAGACTAGATGTTTGTCACATAAATTTTGAATTATCTATCACACAAAAGGCAAATCCAGATGATCATATCATGTTGAGGAATTCGTCACCAAAACAGAGTAAGATTTTTAAAGAAAGTGAAGAGAAATGTCTTGAGAATACCATTGTTAAGTATTGTAGTTCAAGAGATTCTTTTCATGTGCTTATTTCTGATTCCTTTTATTTTTTATATCTTGATCTATTCCTAGACTCTGTTGGACTTGCCATCTTACCTACAACATTCTACTCTTTCGGCCACAATCATATCCTTTCAATATGCTAAATTTTGGTGAAATTAATTCCAAACCTAACATTGATAAAGTTGGATTTGATGCTTGTTCACTTTCATCACTCATATGGGAAAGGATGTGTTGCGAAATGATTTTACACAGTTTATTGTTGAAAAAGACAATGCACTATATTTTATGGAGATCAAACATTCTACATTTCACATTCATTCTTTGATTAGCTCGAATCTTAATGTTTATGCTTCACATTTTGAAATGATCAATTTCATCGAAGAAAACATTCAAACCAATGATTTGACTGACATCACAAATCCTCTTATGATTATTTCCCCATCAATATATTCATTTCATCAAAGTCATGGTTTGCATCCTCATTTTTGTGACAAAATATTAGGATGGCTTGAATATTCATATATAAAAAAATTTCATAATAAAGATAAAGTTGTGCTTGCTTTCTTTTTACCTAACTATCTTGGAAGTAAGCGTGACATATTTCTTTTAGATCCTCCATGTGAAGAAATTAATGAACACTTAGAGAATTGTCAGGAGGATGGGGCATTTCAGCCTTAGCTGATGGTTATTTCATTTCCTCGTAATCTTGACAATTTTTTTAAACTTGCTTGCACTCGCCCATGCCATTATGACCCTTATCATGACAAAATTGCACAATGGTTGGAGGATTCGTACAACAAGAATATTCAAGGAAATGGTAAGATCATGCTTACTTCGTTTTTAGATGATTATTATGAAGGTAAGTGTGATATGTTTATGTTACCATTCTTATTAGTAATGCTTGATCTTGTTTCCATTGCAGGATTGGAGTTACTCCGATGGCTACATTGGAAACATGACTTCACATAGTATTCTGATTTGTTTAATAGTTAGGGTAGGTTTAGGAATAGGTTTTCTTTCAGTTTTATTTCTCACTATTTCTCTTTGTAATAATGCAGTCATGAACGCAAGTGGGCGCACCACAAGAACCATAATACGACTGTTGTTAGGGAAGTCCACTTGATCTTTTTCTCTTTGCTTCTAGTTGAACATTTATTTTCAAAAATGCAGTATCATCATGAAAATCTTAAATGGAAAGTAAAGAGATAAATAAATCTGAATCAACCTTGACCCAAGGTACCACGAGTAGGAATGTTTTCACATCAAAAAGGATTTTTCTACTTTCTTTCAGTCTCCCAAGGGTTTTTTTGCATGATGTTTTCAGATGCACCTTCTGTACATATTTTCTTTGTTTGGATTTCTTTGCTTTCCAATTTTTCTTCACTGGTGTGTTTTGTTTTCATTTATGCTTATCAATCTTTCTTTTTGAAACACACATGCCTGCATCATGGGCTAGCTCAGACGAAGAAACAGAAAAATTTCCCCTCTAAAAATAACCGCTGAAAGTTGTTTAAACATCAATTATGATATTTTTTTGAAGTTTGCAGCCATGTTAAAGATAACTGGTTGTTTGAAAAGCGTTTCTTGATTTCAATCTATAACTGAAGTTACTCACGATCATCCATAAAAATTATTCTTACGTTGTCCCTGTTCCTTAAGAGAACAACTCAAAGATGTCTCCCTGCTCTTGAAAGTCAGTTTTATTAACAGACTATTTCTAGATCTTAATGAAGGAAAAATAAAAAGTTTCTTCAAGGTATGTTATTTACTAAGATGTGTCCAAAAACTAGGATTTTCAGCATCACCCTGCTCTATTAAATATCTTTAAAACTAAATAAACCTTCAGAGAGTTGTGGGAAGTGCTTGTAAACCCGCCGGGATACTGAACAGGTCTGCTGGCAACGGGTAAATGCATGCATGACGCCAAGATAACTTCATTTGGGTACTGAACATGCCCGGTGGCAGCGAAGCAATGTCAGGTATATGAAAATTCTCAGATATGGATTCTTGTGACCTTACATGTCCTTCGTTCTAATATGGAACTTCTTGGCAGGATATAGATATCGGAGTGGGTTAAATGACATCCCTGTCGAGGCTATGGACGCCTACTGGCCGCAACAACTCTGTCAATAGTATTGAAGATTTTAGCTTTAATATCGTGACTCTTTTCTGTTAAGATTGTTGTCAGTTTTCGTCTCTTTAAAATAATAGTAATCTGAAAACGGAATGCTTTATAATTGATAATGATGTTCAGACAGCTTTCTAGTTGTTTTCGGATTGAAGTTTTTTCTGATTATTCTAATCTGAACTCGTTCATTTGGCAGAGATAATTGCTTCTCCCAGCGTGTCGCCATTGTTGGTAGCAATAATGTAATTTCTATTTGTTTGTAAGCTGCCTACACAGGATTTCTAAATTTGCATTACTCGTTATGAGCAACGACACTTATCACTTGTCACTTTTTACATACCTTCCTCTCCATTTTGTTTTCATGACTATAAGCATGAAAACTTGTAGATGGTATCCACACTTGAGCTCGATTTTTTATCAGAAGGAAAACTATTTATATCGGTCTATTGTCGAATTGTCGTCTTTTGCTTTGAACTTGATGGTTTTCCTAGTTTATAACCCCTTGGTATTAAACGAGCCTTGTTTACATAAGTATAAAACCTCTACTCATTTAGCATTCGACTAATGTTAATGGGGTTTTGATTTATAAAATCTTTGATTCAATTGTTTATTTAACATATTGATTTTGTGATCAAATCATGGATATGCATACGATTTTTATCAACTGTTATGATCTTTGTGTGTACCATTATGCCGAGGTGTCATTCCAAGTACAGTGTGGTATTATGTTTTTGCATGGCCTCAATTTACATGATTTTCCTTACATGCATAGCAATTAACACTCCCGCCTACCATTTCGAGCTGTCTTTGCATTGTGTTGGGGAAGCTAAGGGCAATGGCTCTATGCTTGTTCTGTCAAACCCTATCGTCGAATCCCCTGTCGATTCCCTACTATTAGCCATGGCTCCTATGGTGAGGATTGATCCCAATGGCATCTAGACCTTGTTATCGTTTGACAATGCCAGAGATGATTTAGAAAGGAACGACTGGCGTGTGTTTATTGAAAAGTTTGAGGGTTTCAATCTAAGGGTTTCTCAAGAGTTCACGTTGACATTCAACGGTTGCAGAGCAAAAATAGTTCTGTGCAATTGGAAGTAATTGAAGACTTCTTAAAGCTAACCCCATAATTGCCTCCCAGAAACACGTTTTTACGTGAGTGATTCTGAGAAAACGGTTTTGAATTAGATCAAACCCTTGAAAACCCAGAACCAAAATGAGCCCTTTTACCTTCATCGTGGGTGGTTTCCCTCGAAATTGGGTCATTACAGAGAAATATCTTGTCCTTTAGAGGTCAAATCTCAGATTTTCTCTCTGGTTGAAGGGTGCGTTTTGGTCTGTTTGCAATTGTTGAAACGTTTATTACCTCTCCAGGCCTGTGCCTCATAACCCCTCTCACCCATCTAGCCTTGTGCCTCAGTCTCCTTCTATGAACATGTTGGCAGCCAATTCGCATTTTTATCCTATCCTTATAAGCTGCCTACACCAGTGTTTTGCAACCCTTGATTTTCATCGCAGTCTTTGGAATAAAACAACACTATTATTTTGTGCACTTTGCTCTCGTTTTCAGGACTGCAAGCATGAAAACTTTGTTTTCGAAGTCACATTAAAATCGTCATTGGATTATTTTGGTTACACTTGTCTATGTGTTCATTGCATTTCCTATTTAATTATAGTCGCACAGTTGGAAAGATACCAAGATCTTTACTCATTTGGCATTTTTAAATTGTCAATATGATTTCATTTTTATAAGATTGTGATGATGTTATAATGACTGTCATTGAGCCCTTAATACATTGGTCGCTTGATGTTCTGTGTTCTTTCATTGATTGCCTTGACACATTGGTTTCATGAAAATGCATTGACGTTGTGGTTAGACCCTTGGTATAATCATTTCATACAACACATATTTGATATGATCGAACCCTTGGTGTTGACTTTGAATCATTGTTTTGGTTTTAAAACTATGCAAACGCTATGCTTACGCGAATTTTTGGGTTGGCTTACCATAGATTTTATTAATTGTTGGAATGGCATATTTTTTGACATACGCAATAGTGATAGTGATCGCTATCTGTGTCGTCGGTTGTACTGTGGGAAATGACTGTTTTTCATGGGCTGAGCTAGCTCCACCACCCTCGCACATTCGGTCATTAATGTCTTCCCCCTATCCCGGGTTAACTCTATTGTTTTTGGGTAAGCCTGTGAGATATTGACCATGCATACACTCTTTTCAAACCCTTGCCCGTTCACCCTGCTCACCGTGTGCTCACGTCTATGACACCTGTGGTGCGCATAGAACCAAATGGTAGCCAAAATTGGTGCTATTCGATAATGCCCGTAAGGATTTAGAAAATGGTGGTTGGCTGGTGTTTATCCAAAGGTTCGAGGGTTTCAACCTTTCGGTTGCCCAACAATTCGCCCTCACCTACGACGGGTGCAGGGCTAAGGTCAGAGACATACAGCTCGAGCTCAATGAGGAATTCATGAGTTAAGCTACAGGACTACCAGCGACCGGGCAAAGGTGGTTTAAAAATTCCAAAGTAGACGAGGTGTCGTGGCCGCTTCTATTCACTTCAAGAAAGATTGTTTCTTGTGATAAAGGTATGCCTATCACCACCCTCAAACCCAGGTGGCACGATCTTTTGGTAATTGTTAAACAGTTTGTGACCTGTAAAAGTCGGTATGGCTTGGTATTTCTGTATCACCTTCGGTTGTTGATGAATTTTATAGGCTATCCCTTGAATATGCCACATTACTTATTGCGTAGTCTTTACAAGATGTCTAAAATATTCAAGTGTGAGAAGGCTGATAGCATCCTTTTCCATCACAACTTGATTAAACTCATCATCGTCCACCATTTGAGCCTTCATGGTGATAGTTGGTAAGCCTTCCTATCTAGGAATGACTTTTCCACTCCCGAGTCTGTCCAAGTGGACAAGGTTGTGGTTACAGAAACTGTGGTTGGGCCAGCTGTGCCATTTCA
>JASDQU010185530.1:0-20712 GCA_032191745.1 Picea mariana | reverse complement strand
GCTGCAACTGCAACAGGTACTGCAACTGCAACTGGTTCTGAGACTGCAACTGCAACTGCAACTTAGGGTTTTATGAGGAAACCCTAATTTTTCAAACTTCGAATTTTGAAATTCTGATCCAGGGGATAGATGTGTTGGGCTGAGGCGAGTTAGCTGGTGCAGTCGGAATTTCGAAAATCCAACTTTTACCCCTTCAAATCTGATCTGCAGATTTCTGGACTGGTGCTTCTGGTTTACTGGTACTTCTGGTACTCTGGTACTTCTGGTACTCTGGTTTTCTGGTTTTCTGGTACTTTGTGAAACTAGGGTTTCACTTTCCGGGAGATCTAGCCACTGAAAAGGTGCGCTCTAAGTGCCAAAATGATCCTTGGGGGAGGGCGTAGCTTTCTAGGAGGTTAGGGAGCTGAAAATACTCACTTTCGCAAAACCCTAATTTTGGGGTACGGTAACAGTGACGTTTTTTCTCTTGCAAATTGTGCTTCCTTCAGGTTGGCTCTGATACCATGTTAATGTTTATGCCATTATTATAGTTCTTTGCATTTCATTAGATAAGAGCATAATAAGAACAAGATCACTAAGAAATACACATTCACAAGAGACACAGCATTTATCCTGGGAAACCCTCTAGGGGAAGAAAACCCAGCAAAAACTTCCTTATCATAAATGGCTTATACAATGTTCAAGAGATAACTCAAACCAATTCAAAAAGTCCTCCCCAAGAGATGCGCCACTCTTCTTCTCCTCTCTCCAACTTCTAATTTCAGCTTGCCTCATAAGAGAATGAGCGAGTGTGTGTGTAAGAAGTGAGGTGCTAGCCTCTTATTTATATCAACCTGGCACATGTGAAAGGTCACAATCTGGCAAGGCCGACCTCTCACTCTGGTTAATTTTGGGTCTTCCATTATAACTGTTGGGGCCGACTTCTTATTCTGCACTTTGTAATTGTCCGATGACCAATCCGCAAAAGGGGATTTGGTCCTTATACAATTACCGACATGATTAATCCTCAATGGGGATTTAATCCAATAACAAAATAATAATAATGACATGATTAATCCACAATGGGGATTTAATCAAATAACAAAATAATAATAAGAATGCTCTTCGCAGTTACATTATTTCAACATCCATTACCCTTTCCATTGATCAAAGTACAAATTGTGTGATAACATGCTCGATTTCCATAATATAGTCAACTACAAGTATGTGACAGTTTGTTATGGTCGTCAATGTGTAGAATATAAATCTGAAATAACTAGACTAACAAGTGAATAAGGATTCAACTTTGCTCTAGATTATAGATCGTTAAGCAGGTCGTTAAGAGAATGAGTATTGGATCTAGAAAAAATCATCCTCAAAACCAAACCAGATGTTTAAACCAAGTAAATGAAATCAGAAGAACAGACATGCTTCAATACTCAAAGATTGAATTACGATTGAAGATTTTCTTGCAACCAGATGTTCAAATTTTCAAGGCAGACTCAGCAGTTATGAATTATTCAAACACGAAGAAATAATGGCAAAATGAGCTTAATGCAAATAATAAGAGGACAAAATAAGGCAAGAGAGTTGTAGATTTTTAATGACAAAAATCAGCAAACTGAAAATTCTGTCAAACACTTAGCAACCTAGAGATAATTGTCTTGCATGAACTTCATAAATGTCTTAAACCCACATTCAGAAATTACCATAAGCAGAAATACACATTGCTAAGCAAATATGCAGTGGAAATAAACACAATGGACAGCAACCCATAAAACTGGGAAATTTAGGCAAAAGCCAGGGAAAACCCCAATGTGGGGAAACCCAATGAGAGAGAGAGAGAGAGAGAGAGAGAGAGATTATTATTCAGCTTCAGGAAAATACATAACGGCAGCAAAATCACAATTTCCAGCCAAGAAAAATCCACTTACAGCACACTAAAAACAGTCCCAAAATCTGCCTCGTAATCCATGGCAAATCCGTACTGCTATACGGTTTGTTTTGTACCTCGAAATCCATGCCCACAGTCAGTTGTACGGACTCTTCCGTACGGCCCAGAAACAACAACCAAAAGCCTGAAATATGCCTCAAAAAACATGTCAAAAATCGCCTCGATTTCAGTGCCCACTCTCACTTGTTGTACGGAGTGTACGGATCTGTACAGTACGACCTCCCACAGCAGAAAAACGACCCAGCAATGAAACATATATCTTCCTTGGGATTTGTGCCCACTTTTTCTTGGGAAATGTGACCACAATGCTACCCTAAATTCCTCTCTCAAGCCTACACAAAAATCTCTCTCAATCTCCTCTCGATGTCTTCTCGATGTGTCTTGCACACTACCCAATGCATTCTTTTATAAATCTGAAAATGACATTTTTCCCTCCAAAGTGTTTTTTCACCTTCCCCAACCCTAAATCCACAGGCCAAGATTAGATCTTGCCTTTTTCAAGATCAAAGGTCATGATCCATTCCCTCCAAAATGAATCACTTAAAATATTAAAGTGATTTCACTTTATTACATAAGTGCTTTATGAAATAAAGTCACTTTAAAATTATAAGGTACACTTTATTAAAAAGTCACTTTAATAAAAGAACCACTTTCTAACAACTTTATAAAAACCCATTACAAAGTTAAGTGCCTGGTAGTGTAAACATAAAGTAACATCCACATTCAAGACAAAATATGCGGAGTACCTCCCGAGTTAAAAAGCTGACAAGAGTTACGGTAAAAAGCAGATAATAAGTAACAAATACACAATGGAGGAAGCTGTAGGTACAGTTGATTGTGCCTAGTGGGGTTTCAGGTTATCTTTATACTTGTGAAACAACAGTCAAGTACCTGCCTACGCTAGACATGTTTCAGTACATAGGTTAGCTAAGAAATTAGCTTTCCATGATGGCAAGATTAATGAAAACCACAAATTTTTTTAAATAAAATAGCAAGTGGAAACCAATGTAAAAATGGGGTGTGAAACAAGAGAACCAAACCCATATGAACAAACTACAAACCTTACCTTATTTCCAAGCGCACGCCCAAAACCACAAGCAACAGCACCAACATCAATATCACCAACATATGGTAAAAGATCCCTTCTAACCCTGAAAGAACAATATTACACAACATTCAGATAGCGTCATTCCTAAAAGGAAAAATTATAAGCAGGTTTACAAGTCCAGTATAATACTGGGAGGCACCCAAAAATCTAAGGCATGCTTAAACAGAAATCAGCATTCAAATTATAAGCGCTTCTTCAAAAGTCAAAGTGAATGAATTGAGAATGAGAAATATGAAATCATAGAAAAATACTGGTTGAATTCAGTATCAAACATGGATGCATCATTATACAGAAACTATGATTGAAAAGAATTTATCTATCAACCTCTAATAAAGTATGTTATGGAATACTCTCATTGAAAATGGCTTACCATGCACCAATAAGCAAACCAGCCAGCTGGCGAGAGCCTATCCGAACAAATACTGTCTCCTCATCTATGACATGGCCAATATGATCCAACCACCAGTGCCCATTAGCACTCCCTTCAATCCCTACCTACAAATATACAAAATATTCTACATTAATGGTGGATAGGGAAGCAAGGGGACACAAATTTGATGTAACAATAGTGTTCAATATAAGATCCTTGAACCACAATGAATTGTTCGAATTGAACTCAGTTACAAGGGTCAACTTTTGCAACAGGTAACCATAAACCAATGCTGTCATAAAAACTCACTTTTCAATCAAAGCAACCCAACAAATACAAGTTCTTAATCATACAAGATCTATCAAAATGACAAACACTAGAGATTAAAAAAGATACTGTTCCTTATCATGAACTCACTATTGAACTATCCCTCTTGCCATTTGATAAATGGCTTCGAAATTATAAATTTCACTTTTTCGACCAAGGAATTACCAATTTAGGTAACTTGCAAGTTGCAATCAAGGGTAAACGCACTGAACCTACATGTTTAAAGGGATTACAAAGAGTTGCAAAGTATACAGACTCCAGAGTAAAAGCTTTCAAGGAAATACCTGCAAATGTGTTTCTGTCAACAGATGTTTGTTAACCTTTTCTAGTTTGAGAAATGAAAACCTTAATAAGACAAAAACTAGAAATGCAAAGCATTGTTAGCTATCAGCAATGCTTTCTCCTTCAACTTTAAAGAACTAACTAAGTGAGGGTGTTTGTAAATTGGAAAATTTGTGAAACTGCCTTGCAGAATGGGGCACAAATTGGATGACTGATAGAAATAAATCCTGGAAATTTTCCACATTTTAATGCAATAACTTAGGTATCTTTTGCCATGGATTGACACATAATGCATGGAAATATCTTCTTCAAATGAAACATGATCAGTTGTCCAATGTCAACAAAGAAACATTGTCTGAATAAAGTGTCAAATTGAAAATGAATAATCAGTGAATGCCTCAGAAAGTTGAACTGACAAAAGATATACAAGTATGGCATGCTGATTGCAAAGAAGCATATGGCATTGACGAAGGGCATGAAGCTTGGAGAGAGTTTTTAGGGGAACCAAAATTTAATTTTTCTTTCACCATAAATCACAAATTGACATCTGTATGGTCCAAGAAGACATCAAACAATTGTGCATTGAGTACCTATGAATTGACTCAAGTCTAGAACCTGATAAGTCTATTCCATCCATATTTATTTGCTTACAATAAAACAGTTTTTTTCTCCTTCAAAAATCGACTCTAACATTTATCTGTAATATACCTTGTTATTATATTAAATAATTATTATATAGGATCATGTCCTTTAGAATAGCCATGTCTTTTATGGACTATAAATATGACAGTCTTCTTCACTGCATATCACCATATCTTGTATCTTCACATATATATATATATATATATATATATATATATATATATATATATATATATTCAGTCCTTTGTATTATATGAGTTTGTTCCTTTACCCATGAGTGCCTATGGCACTCCGTGACTATTGCAACGTACATATCACAAGTGGTATCAGATAAACTTTAATTCCCACCCTGTGGCCATCTTCACTTCTGAGAATAAATTCCTTAGCCTGTGGCTATAATTTTCTGGTAGTTGATAATTTTATTAGGAAAAAAGAAAAACAAGCAGTTTATTCTGCTAACAATGGGAAAATGAATTAGTTGTTCATGGCTCTTGCTATTATCCTGCCATTCTTGAAAAACCCAGAATTCAGACAAGTCACTGCTGGTGAACAGTATCTTTAGAAGAATTAAACCACTGTAACAAAAAATGGCCGCTGTCTGTCTCACAGATGACAGAGCTGCCACAAAAAAAATCTGTCAGGATGTTGCAGCACAGGGAACTTAAATTAACAGTCTGCAGAACACAAAACTGTCAGAAGTAACTGTTGACCACCTATTTCAACTAGGGGGTCAACTCCATGTACCATGAAGATATGCACCAGATGGTGCTACCAAGTTAAAGACTTTCTGGTTCTACAAGGCAGTTTTGGCCTTCAGCACGTATTTTTGTAATTGGAATTTCCTCTCCCCTGCGTGGGATTATAATGTAACGGATCTGCATGGATCATAGTTTAGGTCGGTTTCCTAGGACTTCATCATTAGAGGAGTTCCTTTCATCGAGTGTTTTTTTTCCTCAGGTTATTAATTGGGCCTAACCAGCCTTATTAATTTCCCTTGAATTTTGTCACTCCCACAATAATTCTCCAAAGTGGTGAAAGGCGTTCTAATGGTCGAGCCCTACGGTAGCTAGTGTCTAGGAATATTGTAAATGACCATGCTAGACATCTTCTAGAGTCTTGCGGAAATACGTCGAGTCTTGACAGTTTTCTTTAATTTTTTGAAATTACCCATTTAATTAATCTTTTGATACAAATTGTAAAAATTGGATCCTTGGGATTTTGATAGTATCTGTGCTCAAAAGAAATGGAATGAGACCCCCCTACACCATTGGACCAAGTTTCAGCTCAATTGGACAAGTTTTGCTAGGTGTTTGTCCATGAGGAGTCTTAGTCGGTCTTAGACAGCAATTTAATTGTTGGAATTGACAAAGTCAAAATTGTCAAATTTTTGTAATATGAGCAAATTAATTAGAGAAAGAGTGGGAGAACTTACCCAAACCTATTTCTAAGCTATCCTAACCCTTTCTCTAACCTTTACTTCACCCCCTCACCTACCCATTAATGCAAAACGTCCTTTTCCCTAGAGAAATTGCGCCCCCCTTCTAGAAGAATCTTTAAAAAATCAAAAATTAATTAAGTGGGGCCTCTTCTCTCCCTTGGTGCACCTCCCTAGTCCCTCCAACTCATCATTTGACTTTTCAAACCCTTGCCAACTCATCTACCAAAACCCCAGGAAGTGCGCCCCTCTTCTTGAGATGCTCAATGATGCTATGTGATTGACACTTGGAAAGCATCCAAGAGGGATAACTCTTGGCTCCCAAGTATAAATAAGAGCCTCCCCTCCCTCATTTTATACATGATCTATTCTCTTGCAAGGTTACTCTACCCAAATTCCTCCTCTCTTCTCCATTCTCTCCCACTCTTCTCTCTCGTTCTTCTTGCTCTCTCTTTCTTTTCTCAAGCTTGGGCAAGTATTTGTCCTAGCTTGCCTTCTAATAAAAAAATCTTTGGAGAAAATATTGGCATTGGGAGTCTTCTTGGTGTCTTGGATCTACATTGGAGGTAACTTGTATTTGGTTTTGTTGGGTTTTGTTTATAGATCTAGTGTAGGGTGTCCAAGCAAAGTATTTTTTTGCTTGACTAGATCTATTGTAGTATTGTCATAGATCTTATGTGTAGTAGCTTCCTAGTTTTAGCAAAATATTTTGTTAATATCATTGGATCTACTCACCCCCTTTGCTTATCTTGTAGCTTAGTCTCTCATATTTACATGTTATTAAGGGTTTAGAAAGAGTAATTTCAGATCTGGAAATTATCTTTTCACCCACTTATTTTCCTCTTAAAAAATTTCGTTCTTATCTATCTACTTCCTCTAACACTTTGGGTACATTTTCTGCTCTTGAATAGCTCTATTTCAACATATTATTTATTGTCCTAAAGGTTAAAAATTTCTGGTTTTCTGTAATGTCCCCAAGGCCAAGCCCTGTTGTAAATCATGTCTATGAAGTATAGAGCTTGCATTATGAATTGTAATTATGTTTTATAGGCTGGTGAGCCAAGTTTATATAAGTTGGTGGGCTTATGTGTTATTAGGCCGGAGAGCCTAAGTGTTAAGGCCAGGAGCCTTCTTTTGTATATGTAATCATGCAGAACATTAATAAAAATATAAACACCGCTGCGTGCAGACCGACCACGATGAATGAGTGATGGGGGACTAAGCTTCCACAGATTGGATAAGGGATTGGACACTGGAAGGTTGGAAAGAGAGGCTAAGTGTTGAGCCTAGGGGCTTAGGTCCTTGGGAATAATATTTTAATATTATTCCAAAAGCCATGTGAAATATATGTTGTGTCCTAAGTTCCTGGAGAGGAACGCATGCTGATGGAGTGCATGCAGCTTCATGGGTAACATGTGTCGACCCAGGCACATGCAGTTAAAAAAAAACTACAGAAGTCAGTCGTGGAGGGGGTCGCTCCTCATTCCATCATCCTTTGCATCTGATTTCGGATACCCTCACACAGCTCTGAGAACCAGAAAACCGAGACGTCTTCCTGAAGACCAAAACATCATCCGTCTGATTTCGTTATTGATCTGCGTCTGCCCTTGACATACCTATGCATCGTTGAGAGAACTGGTCAGGAGGGGAAAGTTGACTTGTGAGTTCCAGAACCCAATCTATCCGCCATTGCAGAACTAAATCCGTACCCGATCTGTCTGTAGGTGGTTGTTTTTTGTTTTCCTGAGTGGGGTTGTGTTGTGGTTATCCTCACCGTGCGGGAATTGAGTCGGAAGGGGCTGAAGAACCGGGTTTTAAGGCCCTTACTTGAAGAGGCAGTCTGTCAGGCCTGAGAGAAGCTATTTCCAGGTGAAGGAGTCTGCTGGGAAGTGGTATTCTTCCAGAGAGAGTCCAGCACCAGCTACGGAGCTCTAAGACTTCCTGATCCGGCCTGTTGCCGAAACTCAGAGAGGGAGGTGAAGCACTGATGGACTGTGCTTGTGAAGGTGTATACTCCCAGGCGGAACAAACATGTGGGGAATGAGAGTCCGTGAGTATTGGGCGTAAGAAGGCATCCTGGGAAGAATCCTTCCAGTTGTTCTGTGCAGTTTTCCCTGTAACCCACTACTGAGCATGATGAGTAGTGTGGTCTAAGGCTGGGAGGTTCGTGGAAGGCTTGCACATGGTTGGTGGAATTACCACGGTTTCAAAGATAAGTATCAACTTATGCTTAATATTATGTTTTGCATGCCTGTGATGCTTATATGTTTCATGTATTATGTTGTGCATATGAATTATTGTTAATGACAAGGATTATTTATGTTAGCAGTAATCTTGTGCTTTCTCTGAGTTAAATGTGTTTAATATGACTTAAATGCATGTTATTAATTAAGTATGAGAATGATGTTGTTCCGCACAGTAGTGTTTGCCCGGCCAGTGGGATAACAGCCGAGGACGTTACATTTTCACTAACAAAAAAAATTTTAAAGAATTTTGGTGTTTTTGTAGCTTTCCCAGCAAGCATTAGCTTGTTGATTTTCTGCAGGTTTTCACCAAAAACAGGGAGGAACAGCCCATTTGGGGTCATCTAAAGCTAAGCAAACACCTCCCAAGTTGGAGTAACAAATACCCACTTCTCTCTCTCTCTAATTCTCATTGTAATCAAGCGCAAGGGAGTCCCAAGGGCTTGTTTTTCTCAAGTAAATTTAATTTTCTGCGTTTTTAATTTCAAGTTTGCCTACACCTAGGAAAGAATTTGGCAAAGCCAACCATCCTATATCGTAAGGCTAAGAACTTAGTTGTGGTTTATTGCTTCTAGTGCATGTGTATGGTTCATCTTTAGATCTTAGAAGATTTTTTCTTTTCATTGCTTAAGTCGTGGAGGCATAGTAACTTAATTGTGTTTTTCAAGCATTCATTTTTATTCCAAGTACTTACTTTGCTTTCAAGTTCAATCACCTAATCTCTTTCAAGCTTAAGCAATTTATTTCACTTTACTTGCAAGCACTTAACCCAACTTAATTCAACATAATCTTTAAAGCTCAATCTGCCTTAATAATTCTTTAGGATTTCAACTTATCTAGTTAATTAGAACACCTTCAACTGTTTCAACTTTGCCATCAAAAAAGGAACCTAAGGAAGAAGGAGGGGGTGTTAGAACAGTGTTGAGGACTCAACACTTCAGCATGGTGGTGAGACTTGTGAGGATTCAAATGTGTTAGCACTTAGACATGATGAGATTAGGAGGTTGGATGACCTACCTTTGGGTGTAGATATGGCTTCGAGGAAGTCATGTATGGAGGGTGATGAGCTTTCTATGATGATCGTGACACATTTTTCATCTTCTCAGACACCTATGATAGCCACAACACACGAGGATATCAGTGGCATTTCTAATATGGTGGAGGAGCCTTGTGTGATGATTGTATCATTGTACATGAGGGATATATGGATCTGCAGATCCAGGAGGAGAGGCGTGACTTGGAGCTAGTTGACGAGACACATACCTATCAGTATGAGGAGAGTAAGTCACCTCTGTTGGAGATTCAGTTGTTAGATCAGGTTGTGGAGACTGACATTTTGATAAGATACTCACTTCCAGGACCAGTCTACGGTGATGAGGATGCACTCCTTATTGGTCGAGATGACCATATCTCATGTCTGGACACATCTGTATGGGATCCAGGTGCGGATGACATTAGTAGAGTGAGCGCACAGGAGGATACAACTGCCCATACAGTATACAGTGCGATTTAGATGGGTGTAGCAGTTGGTGATGGAGTGCAGTGGCATACAGGAGGACTCAGTAGCATAGTGGACAGTGGGCAGTTCAGTGCCTTATCTTTTGAGGAGCGTGTTTTTGGGGATTCCATTGTTGACACTAGCAATGAGAGGCATGAGGTAGCACCTCAGCAAGATTATGATCAAGAGTCACGACACTTGACAGGACAATTGAGAGTCAGTGAGGACATGATTAGGGCATCCACTAGACGCATTGATGACACACATGCATTGGTGGCAGGATATTGTTGGAGGGCATCGATGGCACATGATAGTTCAGATAGGGGACTTGCCATTGATGACTTTCATACTCTCAGGGAGAGAGTGACTGTGATGAGCGCCGACTACCAGCAATTGTTGATGGATAGAGATTACCTGTTGGAGGTTGGCGAGATGTATCATAGGGCCCTGAGGGACCAGGAGTTGAAGGTGGACCAACTCACTCATGAGTTGGTGAGCACACGAGAATTCTTGGAAGGCACACAAACAACCCTTCAAGAATCAGTGTCCAGATTAGAGGAGCTCCTTGAGGAGACTAGTCAGAGACCCAATATATCTATCTCGACAAAGAGTCAAATATATTCGTTAGTTACATTGCTAGAGGATGTTGGTGGTTTGGCAGTGGAGCACCAGTTGATGGAGGAGCATGAGGAGTACCCAGGATCACTGATGAGGGTGGAGAGATATGATCTGGAGACGCAGGAGGTTGTCCATAGGTCACAGGGGCCACTCTTCACGAGGGGTTTTGAGACAGTTGGGCACACACATACACATAAGGACAGTTCCATTTGTGTTCCAGGATTGGCTGACCTTCATGTAGAGGTTGACCTAGTAGTACACCCAGGATCCATGAGGTTGCAGGTATATACAGGAGATTACATGAGTATGCAGTGGCATACAGTGATGAGTGGTAGTTCACAGAGGCATGCTGAGGTGGATGCACTAGATTGCAGGGAGGAGATGTACTTAGTAGAGCATGGAGATTCCTCCCCCTTACAGCATTACATAGTTCTGGGAGATCGCCTTCACAATAGTAGCAGCTATATGAGTGATGATGGAGGGAGAGTGATTGACCAGCAGGTTGTGGAGTTACCGATGGTTGTACCCGATGGTTGGAGTTTAGTAATGAGTACAGGAGATTATTCATCATGGGTACCAGTAGATGAGCTTTTGGTCAAGTCCTTGGGGGAGATAGACAGGGCCAGGGGGCATGGAGAGTCGATAGGCAGAGACCTCCTGATAGGAGTGACTTTATTGCATACAACAGGATAGGCATGATGGAGAGCACCCTCAGCCATGGGACAGAGTATGTTCCCGAGATGGATACAGGTTCAGAGTCTCAGCAGGATGAGGTTTGGGAGCAGAGATGGACAGATGTTTCTGATGAGGTCTATGAGGTTAGTTGGCAAGGGGGTATGGTCGCAGCAGACAATATCAGGGAGCTTGAGGACCATACGTGATATACCTATGGTTGGACAGCTTAGCCATTTCAAGAATCGTCAGCAGGACAGAGAGAGATTCTCCTTGGGGGATCTTGATGATGATGTCATGAGGCACATGGGGGCATGTTTGGTATTTCAGCATCACGAGTCAGGCATGACTCCATAGCTACCCTTGTTTCAGCGTTGAGTTGGGAGAGTGTGCTAGCTTCTCTCGACCCTGGGGCACTAGAGATATATAGTAGGGATGACATCATAGAGATATTGTTGGAGCATGAGAGGCCGAGTTCAGTGATTATGGACAGGGCAACATGACTATCAGCATACTTCGGCCAGAGGTTTACAATTTTGTGGGCATTGAGTTACTTGGTATGACACCCTCGGAGTTATGTGATGCGGGATTTGGTGCTCTTCTAGAGCGCATGAGGGTTTTAGAGACTTGCATGATTGGTTCCTTCCATTGTTTGGGGAACTTGAGAGCAAGTCAAGACGAGTATGTTTTGTGGCAAGATGGATCTCCTTGGTTGAGGATTAGATATATCAGCAAATCATCTTCTTGGTGGGTCGAGGGTCTAGCTTCTACCAAAGACAATAGTTGGGAGATGGGTTTTTTTGAGATACTCCCTGATGGATGGATATTGTATTTACTTGTTCCGTTGGTTGGGGATCTCCTAGAGATTCATGGTGTTGATATCTTACAGGACTATACTTCACAGGGCACTGCAGTTCGCATCTTGATATGGGATCCAGGGATTGGAGTGCTTGGCAATCCAAAGTTTGACGGGGTTGAGATCCGAGTAGAGTGGTTGCTTGGGGAGTTGACCGAGGATTGGGTTCACACGATCATCCTACTCATCAAGAGCAGTTGGGTATCATGTATGGTGAGCACTTGGAGGGGCCATGTCTTGAGGAGAGCTTACTACAGGTCACACAGGTGGATATGGGATCATGGTATCACATACAGAGTGATTCCATTATAGCTTGAGGACAAGCAATATTCTAGCTGGGAGGACTGTAATGTCCCCATTTTTGGATATTATTATATTACAGAGTGTTATGTTGACCAGAGTAGCCAAATGGGTGTGATAACGAGTTCATGAGGTATTTAGGGGTTTTATTGGGCCCGACTTGCATCGTTCATCATATTTCATCATCAGGATCCATTCTGCACAACTTGGCTTTGGTTCTGTTGCATTTCGACGATTTCCATAATTTTGAGTTATTATGGGTTATATTTTAATTAAATTCACTAAGAAGGTCATATGGGCATAATACTTGGAGGAATCTCTTAGTGTAATAGCTCATCGGAATCAAGAGGAAGACAACTAAAGGAAAACATGATGAGAAGTGACTTTCAGTGGCCGGAGAAGCCATAACGATGGATAAATCACTTTTTAGAGGTAAAATGGTTAATAATTAATAAAGTGATTTAATTAAGGAATAATAAAATAAAGTAAAAGTCACTTGGAGAGAAAAGGTGAATAGGGGGGATAAAAGAGAGATAGGCACCTTTATTATCTCATTATGTTGTTTATCATTTTGATGTCTGGCTTCTTGCTAGAGAGCCCATGCACTTGGGGGGTTTTGAGGGTTTTGACTGGACAAACCCTAGAGATCAACTCAGTGGTGAAAGATCCCACCTTTCCTGATCCAAGCACCATGTCTCTGATGAAGTGGTATTTCATCTCGATGTGCTTCGACCTGTCATGAAACATTGGATTCTCTGAGAATTTGATGCAACTCTGATCATTGCAGTGGATCAAGGTCGGCTAAAGATCCTAACTAAACAATCCTGTGAGTAGCTTGCGAAGCCAGATGGCTTCACAACTAACTAGACTAGCCGCCATGTACTCGGCCTCAACTGAACTCAGTGCTACTGAGATCTGCTTCCTACTGAACCAGAAAATGGTTGTTGATCCCAAACTGAAGCAGCACCCAAAGGTGCTCTTCCGATCTGTATCACTACCTGCCCAATTTGAATCTAAGTAGCCCTACAACCTCACACCATCTCCACCAAGGTACTGCAATCCATATCCTACTGTGCCCTGCAAGTATCTAAGCACGTGCTTTGTTGCAACCCAGTGAACCTCCCTCGACTCCACCATGAACTGACTTACGGAGTTAACAGCAAAGCAGATGTCTGGTCAAGTGTTGACTAGATACATCAACGAGCCAATCAGTTGTCAATACTGTCTGGGGTCTGCCAACTCTGAATCTGAAGAATCAATCTTCCTTGAGTTGGTCACCATCGAATTGGCCATCAATCTGCTCTCCTCCATCCTGAATCTCTTCAGGATCTCAAGAGTGTAATTCCCCTGTCCAAGGAAGATCTCGCTCAATCGCTGCCAAACCTCAAGTCCCAGAAAGTAATGCATTGGCCCGATATCCTTCATCTCAAATTTTGATGCTAGGTCTAACTTGCATCCTACAATCAACCTCTCTTCACCTATCAAAATGAGATCATCCACATACAACACCAAGATGAGGACCTCAAATCCAACCAACAAGTATAGGTTGGGATCTGCCTCACTCTTGGTGAAGACTATGCCCTGCAAATAGTTTTCGATCCTGGAGTACTATGCCCTGGGTGCATGTTTGAGTCCATAAAGGTATTTCTTCAGCCTGCATACATGTGTCTCTCTATCATGGACCTCAAACCCCTATCATTACTTGATGTAGACCTCTTTCTCAATGACTCCGTTGAGGAAGGCAGTCTTCACATCTATCTGATGGATGCTCCATCCCATCTCAGAAGCAATAGAAAGTATTGCTCGGATAGAGGAGTATCTAGCTACAGGAGAAAAAGTCTCCTTGTAGTCTACTCCCTCTTTCTAAGAGAACCCACGAGCCACAAATATGGCCTTGTGCTTCTCCACACTGCCAAATGTTGTATGTTTTACCTTGTAAATCCATATAGAAGTCACCATTGACTTTCCCTCTGGCCTCGGCACAATCTCCTAGACATCATTTCTCATGATGGAGTTGTGCTCCTCCACCATGGCATCTCTCCATACTTGCTAGTTGCCTACTTCCTCAAAGCTGGAGGGCTCTGAGTCTATGACGTTGGTCATCAAATCCATATACGTCGAAAACTTCCGAGGAGGCCTGCTCTCTCGAAGTGTGGTCCTGGGAGGCTCAAAATGCTCCCGAGCATCCCGCAAGGTCTGCTCACACCATCTAGGCCTCCTAAATGAAGTCGAAGGGGCTAACTAATCCTCCATCTCATTTGGAATCTGCCTCCCTGCACTAGAAGTCTCTGCTCTTGACTCATCCTTTAGGCCCGCCTCTTGTGGCCCCTCTACAATTGTGGCTAGATCCTGAGATTTCCTAGATGCCAAGTTCTCCTCGAACTTGACATCTCAGCTAATCATTGTCCTCCACTGCTCTGTCGAGAAGACTCTGTAAGCCTTTGAATCCTCGCTATAACCTACCAAGATGCCCCTCTCTCCTGAGGGATGCAACTTTGTCCTCTTCTCCACAGGGATGTGGATATAGACTGGACAACCAAAACTCCTGAGATGTCCTATCTCAGGTCTCATGCCTATGAATGCTTCCTCCGGTGTTTTATCCTCCAATATCCGGTGTGGGCTCCTTTTCTGCAAAGACACAGTTGTGTTGCATGCCTCGGCCCATGGAAACAAAGGCAAACTCTGATCATGGATCATGGCCTTCGTCGCACTGACGATAGACCTGTTCTTCCTCTTTGCAACCCCATTCTGCTGCAGGTTGTAGGCCACAGTCTTCTCCCTCTGATCCATGCCTCCTTGCAAAAATCAATGAACTAATTGGAGGTGTACTCACCCCATTGTCTATCCTCGGCACCTTGATCTTCCTTCCTGTCATGTTCTCCACCTGAGCTTTGAACTCTCTAAAATGACTGAAGACCTCATCCTTGGTCTTCATGAAGTAGATCCAGGTCTTACTGGAGAAGTCATCAATGAAGGTCACATAATAGGATGCACCCTTCACTGAAGCAACTGACATAGGCCCACCAACGTCGGAATGTAGCAGATCCAAAATGCCTTTGGATCAAGTCTCACTACTAGGAAATGATGCCTTGACATTCTTTCCAAGAGCACAACCTTTGCACACCCCCTGATGATCCAAACTGAAGTCTGGAAACCCAGTGACCATTTTCCTCAGTAATGGTAGAGCTCTTTGATGGAGATGCCCCATCCTCCTATTCCACAACACGCACAAGATCTCACTGGTGTGCATCAATGCCTGAACCTGCTAGCCCTGAAGTCTATATAGGTTCCCATCCAGGACTCCAATCCTCAAAGGAATGTCTGGACTAGCTCCCTCTGGGCAAATGAACACTTGCCCCCTCCAGAAGTTAACCTCATAACCTTTGTCCCCCATGACTGAGATGGACAACAGGTTCTTCTTCAAGCCAAGTACATACAATACCTCTTGTGCATAAAGGATCCTCCCAATTCAAGATGGAACTGCATTGTCCCCTAACCCCTCATTGGATACTTGGCATTGTTGCCAAGCTATATGTGGATCTCTAAGTCCTCTGATAAATTGTTGAACAGCTCTCTAGCCTTTGTCATGTGGCGGGATGTGCCATTGTCCAAGTACCATGCACTACTGGGAGTAGTGTTGGTAGAAAGACAAGACACGAATGAAAAATCACTCTCGAACTTTGATGCAAGTTCGTTCAACTGCCTTTGTTGTCGCTGGAACTGTCTACGACTTGCCTTTCTTTCTCTATGGACACTGAGAGGCAAAGTGGCCATTCTTATGGAAAATGTAGCATTTGATCTTGCTCATGTCTCTCTTCCACCCAGACTGTTGCCCCTCTCCCTGGTTGTTACCCTTCTTGAAAAAAACTTTCCCTTTGCCTTTCTTGGTTTTGCTGACAAGGGCTAAGTTTTCATCTCCTCCACCTCATCCCTGCTTGCTGGATATGGATTCCTTCTGAGTCTTCTCCTAAATGCAGTCATCCCAAAGTCTCTCCTTCTTGGGAAGCTACTCTCGAGCACAGATGCCCATGATGAATGGTTCCCATGCCTTGGTGAATCCATTCAGAGCAACATTTACTAGCTCTGCATCCAACACAGCCTCTCCAATAGTTGCAAGTTGGTCACGGATCTGTGTGATCCTCATAAGGTAGCTGGTCACATTGTTGGAATGGATCATTCTGTATTCTTTGAGCTTGGCTTTGAGAATCATCTTCTGACTCATGTTATCGCTTTGGAAAAGTGATACTAGGGCATCAAACATCTCCTTGGAACTGGCCTTCTCTGACACATGTGAGATTAGATGATCCTTGATAGCTTCTAGGATCACCCTCTATGCCTTTATGTCTTTCTTCTCCACGTTACCCGTATAGTTGGATCTACCACTAGTTGCACTTGTTGTGCGCCTTGTATTGCAGTCTATGCTGGTATTGGAGTTGGAATACCACTGGTCACGACATCCTACAAATCGTGCTCCTTCATGAGCAGTATCAGTCTTGCCTTCCAAGGCAGAAAATTACCTTCACACCGATGATTGACATGGTTGTCTTGAGCTTTGTCCTTCAAGCTCACTGAAATAACCTGCACTGTATAAACTGGATCTGCTTTTCTCTCAAAGCAAGAGCTCTAATACCATGTTAATTACTCTAAAACCAACAATCTAAGCAAACATATCAAATCTAGATTACTTTACTGGAATTATTAACTCTTGCAATGAAAACTAGAAAAGCAATCACACACAATGCACAATTATTTTTTTCTCTTCTAAATCAGTTCATCTTTCAAATATCATCAAAACTTACAAGAGCTCCATCACTGGAAAAATGGCTCTTAGAAAATTTACAGCGAAACAACAAAAAATCTAAAGAACGAAATCACCTCAAACTGTTGCCAAGACTTGTTGTACGGCCCAACAACTATACGACCTGTATGGATTCGAATGTGTGGGTTGTCCTGCTCACACATGCGGCCTGCAAACACTTTTGGCGTTGTTCTGCCAAACCTGCAACCTACTATCCTCGTACAGATTCGCACGTGTGGCCATTTCTAGATGCTCAAGTGCGGCCTCTACTAGCTTGTTGTTGTATGATCTAGCTGGTAATTAAAGTTGCTTTCTTCACTGTATTTTCCTGTTGAAAATCTCCTTGCCAAGCTAAAAATCAGATCTCTAATTTTCTCATTTACTCACGTGACTTGTGAAGTAAATGCTCTCTATGTCTTTGTCTTTTTCTCGCTCTGTCTTTTATAACTTTGACTTCAGCCAAATCCCTAATCTCAATGGTCAAGATCTAATTATGAGATCAATGGCTCTCTTTTAATTAAATTATTAAGTGACTCAACTCAGTCACTTTAATAAAAGACGTTCACTTTATTAATTAATTAATAAAGTGAACTCTAGAAAAAGCATAGGATACATTTAATGACGATTTCCACAAGTAGACACCCTTGCGGAAATACATGCCTGAGCTACAAACACTAACACTCTAAGCATTAAAATAAGATAGAAAAAGCTTAACATGGCTAATAAGTGATTTTACTAGAGTGAAGGGTACAGTTTTACTAGGATCATGACATTAGAGTTCAACAATCAATGCCACCAACACTGAGGTACATAGAGGGTTTGGTGCTCTTCATTAAATGTTGGTTCCATACCCTCATACATGATAGAATCTAGTAGAAACGTTGCAATCCTGCCAATCTTGAAATCCTAAAACCCGTTAAATCTGTTGAATTTTGAATGGGACCTAAAATTCTACTTTCTCCATATGAAGTCCAATGAGGTTGGAACCACTCTCAAACATCCTAAAACAATTAATGGTAATGTCAAAATTTTAAGTAAAGGATGTCATTCTTTTACTTAAAAAATTTAATATTACCATTAATTACTAGAGTGGGTGAAATGGAGGGGGCGGGGACCTCTTTAAATA
This sequence comes from Picea mariana, assembly GCA_032191745.1. Classification (NCBI taxonomy): domain Eukaryota; kingdom Viridiplantae; phylum Streptophyta; class Pinopsida; order Pinales; family Pinaceae; genus Picea; species Picea mariana. The sequence continues at coordinate 2,504 of JASDQU010185530.1, read as the reverse complement.
GTGTTAGTAGGGCCCTAGGGTTAGTTATTAGGCAACCCATCTTTTAATTTATTGTTTTTTTTTAAATTTAGATTTTCGTGGTCCCCATTCATGTCATACGGTGTTGTATGGAACCGATCGGTTCGATGCCCTAAGGCCGGTTCAGTACCAAATCGGCCTAAAATGGCCCGAATGCCCTAACCGAAGCGAAAATATGCCAAAACCGGTCGAACAAACCAATTCCACCAATCCCTGTTGTTACACATCGAAATTACTCACTTTGATAGTGTCGCAAGTGTCGTCATTACAAAGGTCGCAAGTGTCGCATTTTGCTCACAAGGTCGCAAGTGTCGCATGTTGCTCACAAATGTCGTAAGTGTCAAGGAAGCATACTGCCATGATGCCTATGTCATGCCTATAACGACATGAGAAGGACACTTGAAACACCTCAAACATTTGATTTCAAAGAGGAGAAATGAGTCAGCAGGCTTGCAAACCTTTTGCCATCTGAAAGCACCTCAAAAACTGAGTTTTGGAGGAGAGCGCTCCCCTATACCTCTTCTGGGAGCGTCGGCGCTCCCCCTTACACTGTCTGGGAGCGTTATAAAGCTCCCCTGGCCCTTTTGAGGGAGCGTTATGAATTTTGAGAGCGTTGGCGCCCCCCTAAAGCCTACTAGGGAGCACTACAGTGCTCTGATGGCCCTTTTGAGGGAGCGCTACCTATTCTGGGCAGTAGTTAAGTTGTTGAGATGAATGGGGGAAGGATCTTTTCATTCTTGGAAGGCGGTTGAGCTCGAATCCCTAATCAAGCCATGATCTTAGGGCAGATCCTCAACTGAAGGAGGCAAATCCTCAACTTCCCCAAGGATATCTCAAGAGGTTAAAGCCTCTCCAAGGCTATATAAGCAAGCTTTCTAATGGTGAAAGAGGACTGGGAAAAGAGAGAATCACACCAAACTTATGATCTCATAAGTGGTGTTGAAATAGAGGAAGAATTGCTAGCATGAAACCTATGATCTCATAGGAAACACACAGTCAGCCAAAGGAGAGTGATCAGTGAAGCCGCTGTTATCCAGGTTGTGGATCTTTCGAGCACGGGTTAGACAAAGGGGACTTGACGAAGCTGTCGCATTCGCATCTACGATTGTAAGTACTGATGTCGTTATTCTCATTAATATGACACGCTTGGCCTGTTTCTTTCTAGTTTGTGTCTGATTTTACACGAACTTATCATTAATAAATAGATCTGTTTTCAAGCTAACACGAATAGAGTAGGAAGCAGTCGTACTTTGTTTGTCTACAGGACTCAGCGAGGAGCGAGAGTTCGGAACTCGATTCGGAGCGTGCAGGGACAAACGTCGATTAGAAGGTACCTCTATCATCCTTCCCTCTCACGTATTAGTTTGTGTAGATCTGAAAGGAAGTCAGTGTCCACGTTAAGCATTTTTTGTCTTAGAGTTAAGGTCTAGCTCTTTGAGGCAATCTACCTGTCCGCAGGGAGATTTTCCTACAACAGAAACTGGCGACTCCGCTGGTGAGTCCTAAAATCGAAACCCCTTGTTTTGATTTCTCCTCATAGACCTTGTTTTACCCCTTGAATGTTTCAGACCTGAGTCACTTCTCTTTTGATTGGTTTCATGAGATGATTGACTCCCTACCCCATCACACTCAGCCTAATTGTCGAGACTAAACTGCAATTTTTGGATTTTTTATACTTTTGAGAGCTTTCTGAACCTAGCGCCCCTATCCCTGTGTTAACAGAGCGCCAGCGCTCCCTGAGTGCCTTACACAGGGCGCTATAACGCTCCTTGTCCTTGAAAACAGAGCGCCAGCCCTCCTTTGGTCCATAAACCTTCCAGAATTGCCTTTTTCAGGGTTTTATCTCTGTGTTTCTCTTGCTGGGTCACCTTGTGAGTCAATGCTTCCTCTTTTCCAGCTTTGACATCTGTCTTTTTGAAGAACGAACATCTTGTTGTTTGGATTTTTGTAGCCTTCTTCACTGTTGTTGTTGAGTTTTTCTATCATTTGGAGTTTGAAACCCATTCATTGCCTTTCTCTCTTTTTAACTGAGCGAAAAACTCTGGTGAGGGTCATCAAAGGCCTACAGATCTCTTCATTTTGATTTTAGTTAAAATCATTGTTCTTCGACATTTCTTTTGGTGTGAAGTTCTTGATTTTTCTTGGATTTCTTCTTTTCTTTTGCTTCTTGTTTAATCACAACGAGAGGGTGTATTGTTTGTACGATTCTTGCTTGTGTTGATCTGATTTTCATTGATCCAAAAAGATAATTAGCAAGACGAGCATTGTTTTGAATGAATCAGTATTCGCATACAAACAATAAAGTGCATCTTAATGATTAGTTTGCACATTAGTTTGCATTTCTGAAATGTTGTAGCATCATATTGGATTTGATTGAGAACAAAAATTGATTGAGGGCATTCCTTATCAAGTGTTTGATAGTGAAAACGACTCTTCCTCTTTCCCTTAAATAGGTATTCATTGAAAAGAAACGATTGCTTATCATA
>JASDQU010185528.1:0-13549 GCA_032191745.1 Picea mariana | reverse complement strand
ATACCCCATATTAATATGGGTTAATATACCCCATATTAACCATTACTCTCTCTCTCTCTCTCTCTCTCTCTCTCTCTCTCTCTCTCTCTCTCATACCCCATATTAATATGGGTTAATATACCCCATATTAACCATTACTCATTCCCTTACTAAATATACATTTTCGACCCCTCTTAACTTTTCACCTTCCTCAATTAAATCATCTTCCTCTCTAGTAATAATTACACTGCATCAAATTTCCATTATGCTTAACATTATATCTACATTGCCCACATGATACCTTCAAAGTTTCTATAATATTTCAAAACATATTCTAAGATATTAGAGTTCAAATCCCATGAAGAATTGACCCACTTTTAAATGTCTAGAACCTCATAGACCCTATTCTCTTGCTCCTTCTCAAGAGTACATGCCTCGGTCCACATTCCTTGATCAGGATCTTGAAAATGAGGAGTCTTTGAGCTCCTCAATCCAATTTTTTTTATGATAATTGCCACTTTTTCTATACGATGTTGACATTAATGTGGAATCACATCTATGTGTCATATATCCCTTTCGTACCTTAACTATGTGTTAACAAATTGTACTGGTTGTAGTTCATAGTGTGTTTATTTTTACATTGTACTTATTACATAGTTTGTGAATTGCCACATGAATGACATAAATCCTTATTTTCATTCATAGTGTTTAAGATCTCCACTTGTTGATCATTTGAGAATTCATTTCTTTGTTAAAATCATATTTGGAAAAATTTATCATATTTATATATAATGTTAAAAAAAATTACAATATTTAATGAATTCAAATAGTTCTGCAATAGTTGGCATCAAATTTAACAAGAAAACCTGAATTGTTAGACAAATATGTTATAGTTAAAAGCACTCATAAACCATAAGGTAATTGGGATGGAGAGAGTATTAAATGTAATGTAATCATTTATTTGGTTTTTGGATATTTTTATTATTATGTTTAATAATAGACATCATCAATTATGTCTATTTGTATAACTAGTGGATGTTTTATAGATTTAATTGACAGAGTGTGTTAATAAGTAGATAAACTCAACTTTTTTTATGAGTTTATTTTTTTGGTAAGACAAAGTTTTACCCAGATCCACTCTTTTTTTTTCAATATTTTGGCGATTTGAATTATCTTAAAAAGAGAAAAAACATTTGGACAAAGTTCCATAGTCAAAGTTACCATCAATCATGTGGAGCTATAATTTTTGAAAAAATTCTTATTCAATGGAAAAAAATTACACATGAAAAAATTCAAGTTTTTCCACTTATTAATTTACTCCTTTATTGATGCACACAACTTTAAACTAAAGGAACCTCCATCTGAATCTTACCTTCTCTCATAAGATTTTTTTTAAGTTGTCACTCGACTATGTGACTTTTGAATTAAAAAAGTTATAATTTGGTTGTTCATAAATGTTTGTAATGATCTTGCACTTTGAGGAAAAGGCCATCCTACCTTGGTGTATATTAAATTTATTATTATTATTAACACAATTACATGAAAGGGTTTCATTTACATCAATCAATTGATAACAATTGATAATAAGTTTAAAAAAATTGAAGTAATATGACCACTTTATTATTGGAATGATGTTAAGTTCACTTGAGTTAGAGTGGTCTTTGGATGGGTGACCTTCTTGGGAATTTTGAGTTACCAAGTGTAAGTCTCGAAGGTGATGATTGATGTTATTTGTCTCATTTTTTTAGTCTCTGTCCCACTTCTTCCCTCTTGTGAACACCATCAATGCAATAAGTGCTAACTGGACTATTCAAATTCATGAGAAAATGGTCATCCTTTTCATCTTTGATAAGAGATGGGTCATACATTAATGAATTACTCTAAACGTGATATCCAAAAAATGATATTTCAATCAATTTCACATTTTGCATTAGTCTAAATAAGACTTGCATTTTTGTCACATCATCCAAATAACATGCATATTCAACATCTGAACCCTATTTCCTTAATTTTATTAAGGCCATGATCCATGTTTTTAGCATCATCATCCTTACAGTAATAACACAAAATAACAAAAATAAGAATATTTTCGGATAAGATGTCGTGAAGAAATATCAATGTCATCAAAGTTATCCAAGACTTACATGTAGCCTCATCCACAATCACTGGAGGGTTTGAACCTAGGTATCTACTTTAATATAAGCTCAATTGGACACTTTATTTTTGTATTATATACTGCTCCATATCCTTGCTCGACAAAGATTTATCCAAGGACAATAAGTCAATTCAGTATGAATAAAAGTCCATATTCAAAGAATATAAAACATGTTAAAATAATTATGTTTAAGGCACATTTTAGGGTGCGACACACTTGATGACTTGCTTGTGAAACCTGTAGTCCAAAACAATATGTTTTTTAATTCCATCTAGCACATGTCCCAAGGAAAATTTAAAAGACACATACTTATCTTGATGTGTAGAAACTTGGTGAATCTTACTTATTCTTAAAATACCAACCATAAAATATTTGGCGATATTTTTGTAAAAATATTCACATTTCTAAGAATTTTATATAGTTTCTAGAAAAATTTGGTGATTTTTGCAGTAAAATACTTTTATCCTATAAAATTTGGCTAAACCATTATAGAAAAAAATAGAAATTGGAAAATATCTTCTGGGAAAAAAAAACATGGAAATGTATCCCCTAAAATTTTCCCTAACATGTCCATACAATTTGTATTTCATTCATCCTTTCTAAATGTCCCATCACACAAGTATGCACACATGGATAACAACTGAAGACCAAGACTAGCCTCCCTCCAATAAATGGATCCTTATCTTGAAAATCCATATCTTGGTACTCTCTAGAAACCCCATCCATGTAACCATTGCAATTTCCCACACTCTTCAGCCTACTTTGCCTCATGCTTCTCTTTTTTACTTGAGTTGTCGATGTCCACTCCAAACCCTAGTTTGCAAATTCCATCCATTTTTAAGAACCTATTACCATTTATCCATAACACAGTATGGATCCTACCAATTGATAATACAATTCTACATGTTATTTTCTATAGAGTATTCACACAAGGGAGGACAAGAAGTGACATTTTGATTATAAAAGAATTTATAACAAATGAGCCATGTGAAGGATTTTCCATGCCTCCATCTCCTCCTAAGCCATTTGATATCATCTCCTTCAATTCCAGACATGTTTTATACACTATTTACTATTTTCACTTACTTGAAAATTTGCTTGTTATTACAACTTACATATATACATGAAAATGATATTAAAACACCATCACACATTCCATCACTTTCCACTTGCCATTACATGTCAACTTTCCTTTCAATTACAATGACTAGCAAATGAATTGTTATAACTCCCTCCATGCATGCCTCAGGATAAATGCAATATGTCATCCTATAAACCATAGATCCTATGTTTTCTTCTTTCCTTATGCATTCCATGGTGAAATCAAATCAATAGAGGAGGGGCAGAAACAAAATATGAGAATTAGAAAATGATAGTGAATGGCCATGTAGTATCATTTCAAGACAAGTGGCATTGGTTGTATCATTGTTCATCACCCATTATGCACTATGCAATGGGAGTGAATAGATCAGAAGATTTAATATGTGAGAAAGCCCAAAAATGAAATAAGAAAATTTGAGACTCAACAGATAATGAAAAAAACACTGAGAGATGGAAATGAAAAAGATCCTCAAAGTAGTGTCGATGGATTATTCTCCTAGCATTTGAGGAAAATGAAAAAAAAATCATTGGTGTCCCCTCAACCATAGCGAGTTTAAGCCTCAAAAATATCCATTCACATAAAATAAATATTTTATCATACACCCTCATCAACCTCTATAGAAAATAAGTTTTCAATGTAAGCTAATCACTACTATGAAATAATATAGCCACATGAATAAGGGTACAACATACACGATATAGTTTCAGTTTCACTTGCTCTAATGTTTCTTTTTTTGAATCAATTACATCAAATTCTTGTAGTGATTTTATACTACATGGGGTCAAGCAACGTGACTCCAATCTTGGAGAGCTTGATATTTATTTCATTTTGATTATTGTTGAGTTTATCACTTTTTTCCAAAGACTCTTTGCTAGAACTCTCTTTTATACACAAGGGTGTGGTGCATGGAAAGGGACATGGGGAAGTATGTGCAAAAGAGTGTGGTCCAGGGAAACAAACATGTAGAATTCTAGCATCTTCACATTTTCCCATTTTTTTGGCTAACTACAATGAACAGAGGCTAATGTTCACAACAAACTAGATGATCCGAAAAATCGTTAGATGTCAATTTAACTCATAAGCATATATTAAAATCCAACATGATTAAGGAATTATGACATTACTGACTATTTGCATCTATCATGTGAATCCATTTACTTAACCAAGATTCATTAATTTGCACAATTAACTTGCAGAATTAAAATGTTGAAATGAAGTGAAGTAAGAACATCAACAAGTCAAATGGCACATTACACAAGTTATTAATGGAGTTCACCAAATCTTTTGGCTACGTCTTTGGTCTTGCTTAATCCACGAACTGCTTCATTAATTCTTCCTTCCAAAGACTTCATTCTCCCAACTTGGGACTAGTCTACAAAGGCATAAGGTTCTCACATAAAGTGGTTATCCTCCTTCACCAAGAGGTCTCACAACATGTGGCTCATTGTCCCATCCTGGGACTTACAAGGCTCTCTCAATAAGGGTCTTCTAATCTGCTATAGAGAACTCAATTGTGAATGTCATTATCATCTTCGCCTCTAAAAAATGAAACGTTTGATTGTAAACACTCTATAATTCCATAGATTCTCAATGGAACTACATTACAGATTAACCCATCCTAGGACTGACTTTTTGTCCTATTTCACAACCTCATGTGTAGTTGTCACCATCAGTTTTGCCTCAGAAAATTGAGACTTTTGACTATAAACACACTATGACTCCCATAGATTCCCAATGGAACTAAATTACAACATACAAAAATACCACATTCATAAGAAAATTCCTTGCTTACTCTCTCTCAACGAAATTACAAAGATTCTCTACAAAAGTCTCTCAAGTCTCTCCAAGAAATCCTCTCAAAAATATCTTCAAAAATATTCATCAAAATGATATATCATAAAAGAACCCAACTAAGAGTTCTAGCCACAAGACTACCTTGTACAATAGAACTCGGCTCAAATTTCTTGGCAACATAGCCATGTGTGGTGCAATGGAAAAGGAGTTTAGTTTATATAGTAGAGGTCCGAGGGTTGAATCCCATCCGACCCTTGTATTCTCATATGGGGAAATTATCCAAAACTTAAAAATATATTCCGACAGGATTTACTAATGTGTGTTATGTGGCTTGTTGGTTGGAATGTTGGGTCATCATCCTGAAGGTCGTAGATTTGACCCCTGTCAATGCCCATATTTAGCATATAGTTATAACTATTGCTCTTTAAATAGTATATTAATGTGAACCATCATGAAATATGCCCCTTTCCTATTTTTTAACTCGTTGGGATTGTTGTGTATAGGTCAGGGGTTTGATACACCCACCCGACCATTTTGGAGTTGACAAGGCCCTTTTGTCCGAATTGGGAGTGCCATGTGGAACCTTCTGATTTGACCACTTGGATGAAAAATCAACACATAGTCATATGCCACGTCAGTGCACATTCATATGCCAAAAAAACACACAGCCAGTGCCACATCAACCTGCCATGTCAGTCATCGTATGCCCATTCATCCTATCACATCATCCTACCAAACTACCACATCAACCTGTCGCACTGCCATGTCAAATGTTCATATTGTGCCACTTCATTATCTGTATAGTTCCACATCATCATATGTACAATCCACATCATCATCTGTATAGTCCATGTGTCACATCCATACAATGCCACATCAACATCCATACTACCACATGTCAACCTTCCAGTGATTCCATGTGGCATCCTTATCATCATTTTCCATGTTTGGAAAAAACTTTAGAAGGCCATATCTTCCTCATACATCGTATGTTTGAGTTTGTTCAAGTTGTGTTGGAAAGATATCATCAAGATATACACAATGGAGTCATTTTCATTAGCATTTGAGACTATCAATGTTTTAACATTCTTAGATCCAGCTGGATCACACCTCCCCACTGGAAGAACTTTTGGACCTCCAAAATTCTGTATTACTTGAAAACTTAGGCTCAAATTATTCACTTTTCTTGTCTCTATACACTTTGTTGATATGCACTTCAAAATGATCTCCATACTGGAACTGGTCATTCTGGTGCTTGTCATGCCTTTCCCATCTTGGCTTGGCCCTCCTTTAAGTGTACTTGTATTACTTGATGTATATGTTGGAGTCTTTGAATGAACCTCTTGTTCATCTCCTTTACTCACTTCCCTGAAAGAAAAATCCAAACATGCTTCCAAAATAAAATATGTTGTTTGACTTGCTTCTCACAAGGAATTAATATATAAATCTTACATGGGCATGGCATTAAATAACATCCATTTCTAATTATTTCACTCTTTTAATAAGTACTCTACCTCCATACTTCATAAAAACAAGATTATTTCTTTCCTACTTTACAACAATGGAAATATGATTTGGAGGTGCTACATATGCATGCTAAACTTGGCTATTCAAAAATGATAACCATGAATGTTCCACTTTAGGTTGCTTCCCCTTAATGGAATCTTCCCTAGATAGGTGGGATTCTTCATGGGATTCTTCTTATTATGGTACTAGAATAAGCCTTGCAACTGCATGTCTTTGATACTAACATTGACTCTAAATCCAAGATCTGAGGGGATCCAATCACAGGATTTCCTATCAACCTGTATAACCTCTCATATATGACACCATGCACTATTGTTGTGTCCTATGTAGCTCTCCTTGGATATATGAGCACCTATCCATGATGGAAAGAAACTCCATATCCATCATCCTCCAAAGATGATATTGAGAGTAAATTTACCTTTATCTCTGGAACAAACAAAATATTTTCCATCTCCAAATATCCTCCTGACTCTAGTTGGAATCTCAGAGATCCAACCCCCTTCACTGCATGTCGGGTATTAGTCCCACAACCCACATAGTGATCCAGATTATTTTCGGCACAAAATGAGAGAAAAGGTATAATAAATAAATGTATAGAGATATATGATATATCTGATAATATAGTAGATATATAGCCATAAACACATAGATACAGTAATATGCAATTTCTATTAATGAGCGAAAGGTACAAAATTGTAGAAACACAGAGTGAAAGACTCACTAGAATGGTGGCAACTTATCTTTGAGAAGAGATATGACAACTATGCTCATTCTCAAGAATATGATTGTTACTCATTCTCAAGAATATGATTGTTACAATGAGGCTCCAAATACCTTTTTAACATAAATAAAATACAAAACCCTAACCCCGGAAGATGAAAAGCCAACAATTTTGTGGACCTCGTTTTGGGTAGTTTGGTGTGTCAACTTCTCGGGTGCATAACTTTGGCATATGATCTCTGTTTGGGGCTCACGATATCTTGCTGGAAAGGTATTGATGAGGAGACTCATTTTGGGGGATCAATTAGAGCCTTTAGTTTTCATTGAGGTTCCTGATCATGAAAAAACTTTGTTTAGGCCCTCAAAGTGGCCCCAGAAGTTTAGGAACTGAAAAATTGCTAAAATTAGTAAGTTGCTAAAAGATTGTTTTGAGATAGTTGGAATAGGTGGGTTGTTACGAGGAAAAACACTCTATGGAATGGGGTAAACCACAACAGGTGAAAATGATTGTAGAAATCAACTCTAATCTCAAGTATGCTATATAAACAAATATGATAACAAGACAAGATAAAGATCCTACCTCATCTAGACGTTCGATAAAGTCAATCATTGAGCACTTGACTCAAAGCAATAAACCTGCAACTTGTCCTCAACAACTAATGTATGCAAGCATATGGTGATAATATATAAATTTAGCACATACAATAGCATAATCCATCAATGTTCATAACAAATACTCTGATGGAATAACAATTCAAATATTTGCAAGATATTAATTGGATGAGAAAAGAGTATTTCTATTAAAATGTAATCAACAGAAGTGTATGAATGACAAACTTCCATGTCAGCACGTTCGGAACCAATAAACTAAGTCCCTTCTAGTTGGGTCTCCACCACTTCAATCCTCCACCAAAGGCAAGCTCATATAAGGGAGACAATGAGGTTCTCCATCAAATAGGGAAGATCTTGGGGGCTGGACAATGCATTCAGACTTAAAAGGACAAAGGGATGCAGACTCAATATGAAGTGAATAATTTCTCTAGAGTAATGTTTCTCTTGTTAACACTCTGTAAAGTTCCCTAGTTGTGGAGGCAAGTCACAGAGTTAACCACAAACCGACTTACAGGTTGGAAGCTATCCCTTCCAACCCAAAGAGGGCTCTCTCTTTATAGCTCAGTTAAGAATGATAGGCTATCTAATCAGTACAATGTCTAGATCATTGATGAGGAAGAATACCATTGGGCATGGAGTCAACCCCATTGGGTTTGATTAGGTAAGAGGAAGAAGACCATTGGGCATGGAGTCAACCCCTAAAAATGAATGAAAACAATGGTTGGTAGGTAGAACTCTTCAGAGGAACAAAGGCTAAATAGGTGATGGAATTTCATCTTTAAATATGTTGTGTAGGGAGAAAGAAAGAACAAAACATATAAAAAAAATTAGAGCAGCATGAGAGATGAATTCTAACCTAGTTAAAAAGAGAAAACACAGTCTAAATTGCTTGAGTCTAAAGCACCATTAGATGAATTCTAAAATGTTTAATTATCCAATTTAAACAAATGAAATAGAGATGAAGTTCAGGAAACAAGAAGTGCATACAAAGATAAGATCACGAACTTCAAACCACCATCATTAGAATCTTTTTCATTAAGAGTTCAGGACTTCTACATTTGTATTTATTCAAATTCAAAGAATTTAAAATGAGGATCAAAATATCTATACTTTTTCCCACTCTCCCTCTTTTACATCAAAATGATCCAAATATATAAGGTCCTACTTGCATACTAGGCTACTAGGGGTTGAGTTCCTCCTGACTACAATAGTGGATCTGTTTACAATAGAAGAGGACAACTCAAAAACGACTTTACTAAAAATAGTAAGTATGTTTGACCCTATTTAATGCAAAACCAACATATCTTATACAGTCAAATATCCAAGCTAACATTGATTTTGAAGTGTGGATGAGTCATCAAGTTTATCTAGAGATCCCTTCGAGAGAAATGGTGTGTTTTCATGTAGCTCTACCACCTTTTCATAGCGGAGTGGTGCTAGCATTACACAAAAGCTTCCTACAGCGATTGCATAGTGCATTGGAATTTCTTGAAATTTATGCAATTCCAAGTAGAAACCATTGATATAAAACCTGATTTGACCTCAAATGAGGTATACTTAACTTTTCATGTTTTCCTTATCATTAATATATGACTACATCATTTGTGTAGCGGTGGCTCGCTACGCAAATGTTGTGTATGCTTGTTTTATCTGTCAAAAATTGCAGCTGCTAAAAGGGGTGGCTCATACTGTCAAAATTGTCCAGATCAAAAGAAGAGGGACTTCAAAAAGATGTTTATATAGCAATGTGTTTAAACTTAGCTAATTTATTCCTCCTTTAATCACTATTTAGTTTTCAACTGTAATGGCTCCTTTCCTCGAAAAACACAAAATTGTGAGTTTTCCCCCTTTCATATTTCTGCTACTTTTGCAAGTGGTTCTAGTCTTCTCCTGGCTTCATCATTCAATTGAATTTTTTTCTTTAGATGTGTTATCTCCTCAAATAAAACAGTCAAATTTGTTTATTTTAGGTGATAGGAAGTGTTGTTGGGAAAAACACCCTACGGACTAGCAAATTAGGGCCTACTTTGCATGTTGATTTGACCGAATAGAAAACTACTTTTTTACCTACATCCCAAGATTTAAATCCCTTTTTCTCAATAAATGCATGGAAAAGGACCACCTACCTTATTACCGGCGTTCAATGTCGATCCTCCGTTGTGCTTGATTACTTGTTTGCGCTTCTCCTTCCAAAGATGACCTGCACTTAAGACACACAACAACTATGCATGCATGCTACTTCTATACTCAAGGGTTAGAAATCAAACATAAATCAATCAAACTATAGAAAATTCATGATTTGGGACGGGAAAAGTATTCTTTTTATTACTTAAATTGAATCAACTTACAAAATCTGAGACCGGCCATCGCTCCTTGAACCTGATCCTGGGCTCCTCTTCTTCTGTCCTTCAACTGCTTTGCGTTAAATCTCCTTTGGCATGAGGAAAGGCTAAAGGGTTGGGACAATGGAATACGTAAATGGGCAGAGTTTCTTCGCTATATTTTTTCCTCCTCCAAATGCTACCCCTACCCCTTATTTTATAGGCTAGAAGGAGCTAGGGTTTTGGACAAACCCTCGGCCATGCATGGCAGGGAGTTTCAGTTAACTGACCCATAGCTTTTTTTTTCGTCGGCAACTTTCCTTTTTTCGTGCTTTTGTAGGTACACACGGGTTGTTGTGAGTCAGCCAGCGTGTACACGCATGCAGTAATGGGTTAGGGTGCATGGACCTTGACACAAGAGGATTTTCAAAGAGTTGTTCAGCAGAGTTTTGGCAAAGAAGGGATATGAGTTGGCCTGATGCCAGGTAAGCATGTGTGGTGCAATTTAGGGTTATAACAGGAAGTCATTGAAAAATACATTTCTAAATTTTTTAAGGTTCAGTTTTTAGAGCCTTAGGTTTGTAATAAAGTTTGAAAAACATTTGATTTGGTTTTCCCTTCAAAAAATTCAAAACTCAAGTTTCGGTAGCTAAGCGCCTTTCCAAAAGGGCTTCTAAGCCATCGAAAGTGTAGAAATTTTGCGTTTTTACTAGGCTGAGTCATCATTTTTAAACGATTATTTTGATCAACTGGAAGATCATTTTGTGGAACGGTCGGAGGTTTTTGTGCCTAACATATCAAATACCAATAAACTCTCTCAATTTTCCTACAGGTGTCATCGATTGGGAGAATCGAATTCATCTCTGAGCCCTAGTTTTCGGATCTCAGAATTTACCTATTTGACAAATGTGTTTGAAATGAAGATCACAGGAAAATAAAAACGAATCTCAAATAACTGAGAGAGGTTTTTTCTCAAAAAAAACCTATATACCAAAACCTCTCTCAGTTTTCAAAAATATTTTTTTTTTGAGAGATATGGGTGAATCTTTGAGAGAAATATTTCCAGAATTTCCAGTGGCTTAGGCGAACATTTCAATTTTTCATTAGCCACCGAAAGCATAGACATGGTGATCCAGAATTGGATCCAAAAGCCTGACAGGGCTCAAAAAGGCTCAAAAATGAAAGTGTTCGTAATCCGACGAAAATAGCGCCATTGTGTCTGTCTCGTCTTCTTGATTTCGGCCATATATTTACTTTGTCAAACGGGCTTCGTATGCGAAAGATATCACATTCTGTGCGAAAACCCAAACAAGCAAAAAAAAGTGGATGACTGTACAGTCCGTACAGTGCCATGTGGCAGGATGACTATACAGGCCGTACGGTTGTACAGCTGACGTGGCAGTTTCTGGTGACGACACATCGCAGGTGGTGGAGCACATGACAAGTACAATTGGACCAGTCAGAGGGTGACACGTGTCACCACTGTAAGGGTGACATGTGGCACACACTAACATGGAAGACACGTGGCAACACTGATAGGGCAGTGACGTGGCAGACACGTGGCACAGGCTGGCAGGTGGTAGAGTATGTGGCAGGCACATGGATGAATCAGAGACTGATAGGTGGCAGTTTTTGATTGGTTGGAGAGGTGCCACGTGGACCAGTCATGGGCTGCCACATGGCACCCTGTGGTTGGCTCGTGGTTTGTATAAAATTATATGTTCTCCACTGGGTTCGAACCCCCAACCTCTCCTCCAAGCTATGGACTGGCAAGACTGGGCTAACCACCCACCCCTATGGTGTGACTTAACAGTCATACAGCAATAAAATTATTTAAGTTTGATTAAAGTTTTAATGGGAGGCAGAAAGGGTTGGGGCTTAGCCCCAGCCCATGGTTTCAACCATGGTCGTAACACCCATACACCCGAGGGCGCGGGCACCGTATGCAGGAGTTGGGATAGGGCCTAGCCCTCAGACTTCGGTGCCACCATATAACCACCAACGAAATGGCGGGGTCTATCCACCAAATTTGGGCACGGGGGTTAAGTTTGTTAGCCCGCGATCCTATGCACATGCCCGATGACCAGGAGCCAGCCCGGCCAGGGGGGGCCAGCGCACAACCAGTGGAGCACCCGGCCACATGGCCGCCTCCCATATGACCAGGAGTGCACGCCAAAAGGGGTTGCGCCCAAATTTATACAAAAGTGGGTTTTTGTTATAATGTTTTGATTTTACATTGATTTTATGCCTGTATTAATGGATTTTATCCATTTTTGGGAGATATTGGGCATTTTTGGAGCCCAAATTTTGGGAGGAAGTTGGGGATGGATAACCAACTTCATATCTATATAAACTAGGCCTGTTTGACGCCATAGAGGACATTCAGAGCAGAGTTATGCTAAAGGGAAGCCAAGCCAAAGCCATTTTTATGCAGGGGAGCTATTGAGGAGCAGACACTTGTGGACCATTTCTGGGAGCTCCGGACATCCGTTTTGCATGCCGTTTTCTTTGCTGGGTTCTAGAGATCTGGAAGAACATGACCAGATTAGTCTTGTGGCCAATTGGCACTGCTGTGATGTATTTTTGAGATTTTGAACAAAAATAAAGAAGCCTCCCCCACAGAGACAAAGGCTCGAAGATGTAGGCAACATTGTGCCGAACTCCGGTATCAATCCTCTTGCTATGGTTTGTTGTTTATTACTTCATTTTAGATCTGAATATGTGTATATGGCTGCCATAATTCCTCTTCTTTCCTCATTCTTTCATTAAGATTCTTAAAAAAGGGTTAATTAACACATGCAATTTAAAACTCAACCATAGTCATTAAAAGATCCTGCGGATCAAGTGGTATCAGAGCTAGTTGACATTTGGATTTGAGTTTTGCAAGTTAACCAGGGAAAAGCTACAGCATGGTGAAGGCAAGCTTGTTGCAGAGAATCCATTAATTGGATTGAGAAAGAGAGCTTCTCATAGCGATAAGATGGCATCGGAAGAAGGGATTTCTCAGGATGAGAAAGAGTTCTGGAAAACATTCCTTGCTATGTCGGAGATGGTGAAAGTTTTGTACAAGGATTACTTGGAATGAAAGAGACCAGTTTTGGGTGAATATTCAAAGGGAAAAAGTGAAGAGGAAGAGGATCATCCTCAGATTCCTCCTTCACGTCCATCATCACCTCCTTCTTCTCCTTCTTCTTCAAGTTCAAGTTCTAAATCTAATGGAAAGAAAAATGTTTATAAGCATAAGAATGAAATGTCATTGTTAAAACTTGATGTTAAATTTGAGTTGCCCATATATGATGGTGAAGTAAATGCAGAGAAACTTGACAATTGGATCAGGCG
>JASDQU010185527.1:7945-20712 GCA_032191745.1 Picea mariana | reverse complement strand
TTAAGCCCTAATATTGGCTCATTACCCCTTAATTGGGGCATATTAGATTAGTAATGTTATTTTATTTATGTCGGCTTTAGGCCATTAGTTGTAATTATACCTTCTAGTATCCTATATATACCAAGGAGACATTTTCATTTTGAATCATCTTGTACTTGAACATTTAAGTGGGGTAGAAGGAGGTTTCCCCTCGAAAAATCCTATTATCTGAAATTCTCTCTTTTTCAAGGCGTTGAGTACTTTTTATGAGGATTTTCTATGCTATATTGATATTTGGTTCTTAACAATACCCCTATGTTTGGATTGACTACATAGGGGATCCATATATGTCTCTTCCACTAGGATCTATCTACGGTGATATAGGTATGAAAAGTATTTTGGATATTTCCTTTCTTTTGTTTCTCAAAAGAATAAAAAACACAAATATTTTTGTATGGTATCAAATATTAAGAACGGGACTGTCATGCAGATGTAGGTCCAGGAAGACCAGACAAATTCCCATTACATCGATGGAGGAACCATGGAGATGAGCATGCAGGAGGAGATGCAGATAGAGTGATACAAAATGTGCAGGGGAACCTGTCTTATTTGACACACAAGATTCCTATGGTTCAAGTGGAGGATCTTCTAGAGGCTATGCAGTGGTAGGTGGTGGGTGTGACCCATGCATGGGTGCGACTCTTCCATTGTCTCGCAAATGCTGTATCGTTCTATCATGATACACATCTGGTGCCACATGCGTAGATGTTGTTGAAACATACATATTATTCTAAACTTTAGAATAAAATAAGGTTCGTTTTTGTTTAAATAAAAACCAAAAAAAAAGCACTTGGATAAATCATCATCGAATGAATCCTTCAAATTAATCCAACGTTATAAAATTATTAAGAAATTATGGAGCTTCCTATTTATTAATGATTCAATTTATATAAAGTTTTTCTTTCTAAATTTTGAGAGTCGAGGTTTCGCGAAGTATGAAGGTTCAACATTGAACATCCTCGAAGCCTCGATACCTGAATTCACGAAAGTATTAAATGTTAAGCCAGGTTAATTAAAGTTTAAGAAAGATTAACGATAAGTAAATCTCATTGTGAATTCACGATTTGGGAGCTCTTACATATAAAATATTTGAATTCCCAATACCTGAAACCCCGTCATTCTAAAAGTAACCGTAGTTAATTAGAAGAGTTAAAAACAATTATACTTAATTAAACCTATCATGACTTCATGTTTCGTAAGTCTTAGTTTAAACTGTTATAAATATCCTCAAGATTCGAAATGCCAAAACTTGATTGAATGATACGTATGATTAATTAATGTACTAAATGAGGATTATACCCTAATTAATCTATTGCTTAATAATAAGTCAGATGCATTCAAATTTTGCGCTTTTCCCGAGGTATCAACCATTAATGACATTAATATCTGATTTAGGAAAATGATTCCAAATAAGATTCAATTTTAACCGCCAAATCGTTTTTTATTAAAGAAATTAAACGCGTTGTCAGTAAAGTTATACGCATGATTTATGTGCTTAAGGTAAAAAGATTTTTTAGTTATGAATTACATTCTTTTTTTCATAGAGTTGGCTCAGTGAAATAAATATTTTTCTACATTCTCATCCTCTATAACAGGTGATATAACTCTGAATTTTGATATCATGGCTCCATGGAAAGCATCCAAAGAAAATGGCGAAAGACATTATTTTTGATACTTCACCTAGAAGTATAAACATAGTTAAAACCTTGACGCATGTGTTCGACACCATAAAATATAAAGTGGTAAACTTCCCTGATGATTCAAGCGACAACAAAAAATATAACTTATCTACCAAATATAAGATTATCACCCAAGCAGAGTTGCATAAGGTAGCAACCAAGCTGAGGCTTTTACCTTACACCAATTTGATTGGATGGTCACTGGATCATGTAGATATCCAAACTAGAACTATATTCAACTCTCAGAAGGTAGATGTTGGGTCATTTCGACCAGAACAAATACATGTCATGTATAAATTGTCTGCAACATCAAACTTCGCTTATAATGCCATTTTTCTAGTGAATTTTAATAATAAGGAGTGTGATCAGTATGGAAAGAGTCTTTCCATATTGATCAAAGACTGGTGTTCATGCCCCGAAAATTTCAAAGCCTTATCTCATGGTGTATATTCAATGTCATCGCTTGAACAACAGTTCATGTATATAGCCATGATGATGTGTGGAATTTATGGAAAAGAGAACACGACCCATTTCTTTCTACCATGGATTCCCATCATACACTCAGTGGTGGAAGTATTTTCTTTTGACTAGGCAAAGATATTGTTGGATGATATGGCTAGCGAAATCATAGAATACCAAACAAATAAAACAAAAGGGAAACCAACTTCATTATTTATGTCATCTTATATTATGGATGCTATCTATTTCATGACACCTTTCCCGCTGATGAGCTAGAGTTGGACTTTAGATAGTGCAAAACCTATTCATGTTTATCATTCAAAGCTCTGGGAAGACAAGGAAAAATATTTCTTTTATGAAATCTGTAATTGGGTAGTGGTGCCGATACATATGGTTATATTTTGTCACCCACCTCCTAGAATTTTAGACAACATTATGGTTAAGCTAGATAAAGTGGAAGACTGGTACATAGAGGAACACTTCTCTTATATCAGATTTTTCGGCTATTAAGTTCCCCCATATGCATTACTGCAATTTTTACCAGACTGAATGATATGCTGCGAGTTTGCATGACAAACTATACTCGGTGGGATTAGAAAATAGCTCAAAGCCATGCAGAAAAAGGTATGGCCATATTTTCCTTTAAATATCGGTGCATTTTCTTTGTCAGATTTTGGCCATTCCAGAGTGGAGGTTGCAGCCTTAGAAGAGATAAAGTTGGTTAAAATTGAATTGAATAAGAACGACCCACAGAAGGTCATGGGAAACCATATGGCCAGTTGCAATCTTACAAGGTATGAACATGAAGATTCCCCTCAAGATGAAATGTTCTAAGGGGTAAGATCTTACCAAGAAGTCCTGAGCCAAGTTCGAGCTCTACCACCTGGTGAAATGGTTGAGTTTTACAATTTCCAAAAACACTGAATAAGTGGCCTCCCTAAAGTATTACATGTATTAAACCCAAAGTCTCCATCTACACAACAAACAGAGACCCAAAACCCATAAGTCGGGAGCTCTAGAAAACAAGAAGCCCTAGAAAACCCTGATAGTTCTGAGATCTCAACTCAGAAAAACAATATCCCAGTGACAAAGGTATCTGATGACCAATCCAAAGATCAATCAAAAACATTAAAAAAGCAAGGAGATGACAATCCATTGTCTTCACCTGATAAATCAACTATAGATGGAGCTAGAAAATAGTTATCCACAGAGATCGACAACCCCATTGAGGCTATTACTCCATTACAGTTCACCAGAGGAAACCCTGATGCGGAGCTAATATTCATAGGGGATCTCACACCTATCCCTATTAAAGAAATACCTCCTACCAGTTTATTTTTCAGTAAAAAAAGAAAAGTTGTCGTAAAGAAAGAAATGCACCAGAAAGAAGGTGCAATGGTCAAAAAGCATAGAGTATTATTAGATGTACAAAATTTGGAAGATTAAGACTTTGATACAGAGGTAGCAGGCTCTTTGGGATCTTTTTCAACAACCAACTTATTCTTAGTTGATAATCGAAAAGAAAGGTTGAAGCAGAGAAATCCGATGATAAGTCAGTTGCAAGATCAAATAAGGAATACAGAGAAAAATATCATAGATGAGGTCAATAAAGGAATTGAAAAGGATAGAGCTTCTGATAGAAAATAAATCCAACTTCTCAAGTCGAGTCTTGTCCAGCAAGATGATTTGGTTAAACAATTACAAAACAAGGTAAGTTCCACTGAAAAAATAGTTATGGATATAGAAGAGTTCCAAGCTCAAGCATCGGAGGTGCTAAAGAAACTGGAAATAACACAACAAAGCCTTTTGGCTAAGGTAGAGATCATCCAAAATCATTTCCAGGAAGTAAATCAATCATTAGATAATATCAGTTTCAATGAAGGAGAGGTTACTACAGCCCGGACCACCTTTCAAAAAGCGGTCATGTCATTGGCTAGAGAAGAAGTACCTGTAAATCCCATATTAACTATTGTAGAACAAATCATAAGTGGCTGGTTTTTTGCCGATTGTAATAGAGAAATCTCTCCTTTTCAACAATTAATACAAGTACAGACCAACGACTCCATATTTCATCACTCTTGATTTATGTGTTCTTTTGTTATTTTATTTTCCAACATCTTTACTCATATGTCTTTGATGAATTCTTAATCACCACTTAGTACAACATCTACTGTGGTTATATGTTTCATTTAGGTATCTAATTTCTTAAAGATTTTCCTCTGTTTTTTCTATTAGAAAATATAAGAGATGAGAGTTAGTTAGATTGCTAGATTTTATGCTTCATTAAAGGTTTCTCGTCTATTTTCTTCTTCTGTAGCAGAGTGAGATTCTTTTGTGATTGACGCCTTGCTTTTTTTAACAACTTTATGTTTTTCTCTCATAACATTCATCATTTTCAAATTTAACTCAGATACGAAAGACGACCTCTAATCTGTTTTACCATTAATTCAATTTTAGGAGCTTTTATCACATAATTGAAAGTAGAAAAGAAAATATTAAAAAAAAAAGAGCAACAGATCCTTTGATTATTTCTTTCCTCCACGACTGTACCTGTTGCAAGGCAACTCAATATTGAGCCTGGTCTGACTGATCAGACCAACCTTAATTTAACATTGTTTAATACCATCCTAGATACCGCTAATACCCGGGTGGAACTTGAACGCTCATGGGTAGTGATTGAACAGGACATAAGTGTCCGAGAACGTTGGGATGCTAGGAAAAGACAACTTCAGAATCTACCATAGCTTCATTTTCTTAAGAGTATTGATTTTATTTTCATATTAAAAACTCTTTAAATCCTAGATTCCTTGACATTATACTTTGAAACCTTAAATATAAACTCAGGAACAACATCTTTTTGGCACCGTTGCGGGGGATCGAAGAAACAAAGTTATTTTTCCCTGGGAGAATGACATTGGTAATTTTCTTTCTTTGATACTGAGAAAAGACTGAATACATTATAAGAATAACTTTTATCTTTCACT
This sequence comes from Picea mariana, assembly GCA_032191745.1. Taxonomy (NCBI): domain Eukaryota; kingdom Viridiplantae; phylum Streptophyta; class Pinopsida; order Pinales; family Pinaceae; genus Picea; species Picea mariana. Next base: position 15,551 of record JASDQU010185527.1, on the reverse strand, counting down.
TGGCGACTCCACAACTAATAAACTTGCATTTAATCGAAAAAATACTAGAAATAATCTAGACGATAAGCAGACCTTGCATGTATCTAATCCTAAAAAACTTTTGAAACCAAGAAGATACCTTTAACAAACTACTTCATCAACAAGTAAGATTTATCAACCCAAATCCACACAGTCAAATACTAAGGGTCTACTTGAGCGGTTATCTTCACAAGAAGGTTCCACCCAAATCCTTTTCAGAGAAACATCCATCGATAGAATCGAAACCATAGAACTTGAGCTTCTTTTACCCAAGTTTAAAGTTGAGACTTTTCCAACTATCTTCTTTACCAATAGAGGTAAAAGATATATATCACTTCCCGCTTCAATTAACATTTCATCAATTCCTGAAGTTCAACTTCCAAACTCTCAAAGTTAAGAAGAATATACTTTATACCTTGATGCAACTCCTGTTGGTTCTCCTGTGTACACATCCTGTGAGTCCGAAGAAGCCAATCCTCATTTTCCAGTTCCCTATTTTCCAAATTTCTCATCCACCGATGGTCAGTTCTTTGAAACCTTTTCTCTTTACCCAGACATAAACAAAAGGTCACCACACATCTTTAAAATTCTTCTCTGTAATCTCCAAGTTTCACCCTCTAAATTATCAATGGTTGCGGCCGGAGGAGGTGGTGTTGGTGGTGGTGCTAGAGGAGGAGGAGGAGGCAGTCAAGTACCACCCACACTGCCTATAATATTTTCCAAAGTAGCTGCTAGGTATGCTCCTTTGGTCCTCCCAGTCCCTCTCCATGATTTACCTGAACATTATATGAAAAACCTGCCAAAATTCACAGGAGAGGGATATTTAACCGTGACTGAACACATTAATTTCTTTGATCAATTTCATGACATCCTAGGTCTTGAACACAAGGATGTTTATTCAAGACTCCTAGTTCAAAATTTCAATGGAAAGGTGAGAACCTGGTTATGAGGACTACCGACAAGATCCATAGAATCATATGATGAGTTGGAAAATGATTTTATCAGACAATGCAGAGAAAGGAAAGATCATATTTATTATCTAACTGAGTTTGGAGCTTTGAGAAAGAAAAATTAAGAATCGGTTCTTGAATTTACTCAAATATTTAATAAACTATATAATGAGATTCGAGTTGAGGTTAAACCTTCCTAGCCTGCAGTGAAAGTAACTTTTGTTGGGGATTTTGATCCAGATTTCTCTCTACTGTTAAGAGAAAGGAGATCTGTTTATCTCACTAAAATGCAGGATGACGTTGTAGAAATTGAATTGAACATGATGGCATCGAGAAAGTTGAAAGATAAATTTGAAATGGGAAATAAAGAAACCAGACGATTCAGGGAATAAGTAGGACCCTCCGAAATTAGAAGATCCTCAAAAGATAAGATGGATGACATGGCTAAAATAATCAAAGAATTGTCGAATAAAATCTCGAGAATGGAATTGGACCAATCAAAGAATGATCAGTTCCCTAGAAAGGATTTCAAAAGGAATCCTAACCCTCAAATAAAACAAAGATATATTAAGAATGAAGAACAAAAGATTCAAGTCCCCTTTAAGAATGAAAATTTTGTAGGAGGAGAAGACATGAAAATTTTTGAGGAGTTTGAGGAAGATATCAATAATCTTGGTGATGATTGTAAGAAACTTTATTTGATGAGACAAGATTATGAAAAATATCTAAACGTAGAAGGTTGGTATAATAACGATGAGAGTATGAACATTGAAAATGATTATTCTTATCAAGGAATTGTTGATAATATAATGGCCGAGCTCCAATAGAAATATAATCTAAGGCCTAGAATTAGAAATGTCACAACTGCCCCACCAAAAAAAATCTTACCGAGAGGGGAAACAGATGAGGCAGCTTCAAAAGATGATGAAAGATAGACTGTTAAAACCAAGGCTGCTAACAAAACCAAGGCTACTCACACACAGTCTACGAAGACAAAGGAAGAAAAAACACCAGTTGTTAATACAAGAACAATGGAAATTCCCATAGTAGAAACAAAAAAAACTGAAACAAAAGCGACATGAATTAGTAAATCAGAAAAAAAAAAGGATATAGAAATCCAAACTAGAGAAGTTGATAAGACAACGAGAAATTTCAGTCTAGAAAATGAAATTAATAAAATCAAAATCCCTGTATCTCTGGTTGAACTGGAAAAAAATCCTATATATAGAAAGAAAATTGCTAAAATGATTAATTTTTCAGATAATGAAAGTCAGGCTAACATTATAAATTTAGAAGATGATAATCCTGGTATAATTTTTGGTCCACATTTTGAAAGTGCCAGAGATATTGTCGCTCCTTTCTATATTACACTAACTATGCACGATCACCTGCTCCATAATTGCATGTTGGATTTTGGAGCTTCTCACAATGTGATTCCCAAAGATATTATGGATATACTTGGTTTCGAAATCACTTGACCATATGGAGATTTGTATTCTTTTGATTCAAGAAAGGTTAAATGTGTGGGTATGATAAAATATTTAGTAGTTAATCTTGCACAGATTCTTGTAAAAAGTGTTCTGATGGATGTGGTTGTTGTTGATATGCCTCCGAAGTATGGCATGCTGTTATCTAGCTCTTAGGTTGCCAAAATTGGAGGATCCCTCCAACTCGACATGACATACTCCACAATCCTGATATTCGGTGGATAGTTCACTCACTTGTACATAGAAACAAGGTTGGCGTTTACAATAAGTGATCCACTGAACCCAAATAACTACCCTGTTTATATTGCAGATCAGGATTTAGGGAAATGTATTTTATCCATTGATGATGATTTAAATGAATGTATAGAAGAAGATTGTATAGAAAAAAGAAAAAATAGAAAAGAAAAATAAAGATGTACATAGTAGAGGAGTTTGGAAAATGTATTTTGATGGTGCTTCATCTTGTGAAGGAGCAGGAGCTGGAGTGCTATTTGTGGCACCCAATGATGAGTTTATTATTCCTTTTTCTTATAGGATACAGTGGCACATAGATTACACTAACAATGTATGTGAATATGAAGCCTTGGTCTTAGGATTAGAAGCTGCCAGGAAATTAAAATTTAAGAACTTAGAAGTCCATGGTGATGCGGAACTAATCATAAAACAAATTAATCGCCAGTACCAGGCTAAGAAACCAAGGTTTGGATATTATAGAAATTGTTCCTGGGATCTGATCGAGAAGTTTTTCTCATCAGTTAAAGTTCATTACATCCCCAGAACAAAAAATCAACGGGCAGATTCATTGGCCAAAGAGGCCTCAACATTTGTGCCTCCTATATCTTTCAAACTTAAATACCATATAGAGATGAGACATAGACCTTCCATACCGAATAATATTCAATATTGGCAGGTTTTTGAGGATGATGAACAAAACAAGAAATTTTTAGAAATTGTGGATGACTTTGCCGAAACAAATATCAACCAAGAAAATCACAATGATCCCGCTTGGATTATGTAGGAAGGGAAAGATCCTCAAGAATTTCAAAATAAGATTGCTAATCATCGTATGCTTATTTTGAAAAATAATTAGATCCCCAAAGGTTTGATACCCTTTGAGAGGTTATTCAATCGTGACGACATTCCTTTGAAGTCTACTTTACAGCCTCAACCAGAAGAAGTTGATTATTGTGACATAGGCACCAAAGAATATCCTAGGTTGGTAAAATTATCTAAGTACCTTCCTCCTGAAATAAAAAGTAAATATGTTGAGTTGCTCAAACAGTATAAAGATGTTTTTTCTTGGTTCTATGATGAATTAATAAATTATGATACCACCATAATGGAACACAAAATTCCTTTGAAGCAAGGTGTCAAACCATTTAGGAAGAAACTAAGACAAATAAATCCTATATTACTTCCTGTGATAGAAAAAGAAGTAAAGAAACTTTTGTATGCCAAGATCATTGTCCCACTCAGATACTCCGAGTGGGTAGCTAATTTAGTTCCGGTAAGAAAGAAAAATGGTGAAATTAGACTATGCGTAAACTTCATAAATCTAAATAGATCATCACTCAAAGAAAATTATCCATTGCCTAAAATGGATCATGTTTTAGAGAAAGTAGTTGGAGCAAATACAATGTCTATGATTGACGACTTTTCAGGCTACAATCAAATTGCAATACATGAAGATGATAAAGAGAAAACTACGTTCACTACCCCTTGGCATACCTTTATGTATGATAAAATGCCTTTCGGTTTAATGAATGTAGGAGCAACTTTCCAATGAGCTATGGACATTGCCTTTGTCAGTGAAAGAGATAAGTTTGTTGTTATTTATCTTGATGATCTAACTGTGTTTTCTAAATTTGATGCAGAACATCTAGTACACCTCAAGCAGACTTTTGAAAAATGTCGCGATTTGGTTTGTCTTTGAATCCCAAGAAATCTCATTTTGCAATGCAAGAAGGTAAACTCTTGGGCCACATAGTTTCTAGGGATGGAATTAAAATTGACCCTAAAAGGATTGAATCTATAGATACTATTAATATTCCTAGGAATAGAAAAGAAATTCAGTCATTTTTAGGAAAAATATTTTTTTTTGAGAAAATTCATCTTTAATTTTGCTGAAATTGTAAAATCGATTACAGGTATGGTTAAAAAAGATAGCGAGGTCAAGTGGAAAAGCAAGGCCTATTGGCATGTTTTACAGGCAATGTATGCTTTTCATTGATGGCAAGTACAACAATGAAGATGGCATGAGTACAGGAAGAATGTAACAGACGGGCACTAGAAGTATTTTGGAAAGACGCTGCAGAGCAAGCTCGATAAGATCAGAAGAGATAGTGCAGAGGATGGTTGGCATGCTTTACAGGCAGTATATGCTTGTCATTGATGGAAAGATCAGAGTATGCAGTGAAGGAAAAATAAGGACAAAGTAAGCTCAGGAGGAATTAGCGCAGAGTCGAATAAAGTGCATAGGTGTGCACCAGGGATGAGGTTAACTCATTGCTAAAGCTCAAGAGAGATAGCGTACTTAGGATCTCAGGCGGATCAAAGGTCGAGGCCATTAACACTTAGAAATTATTCCAAGTAAGGAGGATGAGTAAGCTCGAGAGGAGAAGCGTCAATGATCGTTGGATCTCTTTCAAAATTCTCTAAAGAAGGAGGACCGTCAGATCTGTTTGTAGACAAGAAGAACACGCAAAAGAGGAGGATAGATCTTAGGTGTCAGATCTGAACATAAGATCCGACCATCATTGGATCAGGGAGAACCTACACATTCATTATAGTGCAAGAAGAGGTGAAATGCAAAATGCCGAATTATGTTGCTTTGACTCCATTTCGGAGTTTCGTAGATCAGGACTTGAAGGTGTCGAGAACTTACACAGCGAAGTGGCGAAATCGTGAGAAGATCTGAGCTGTAGGATCTGGGGTAACTATGAAGGACCAATAGCCATTAGATATGGTGAAGCTACAAGGCAGATAGGATAGTCATGGTCTGTTGGATCAAGAGGACGTGTGGCGAAAGATCAGAGCACCACAAAGAATTCATTTTGGAGTTTCGCAGGTGGGGAAATTCAAAGGAAAGAGGCTCAAACTCGCAATATGCGAATTCACGAAAAGATATTGACTGTCATATCACCAAGGAATGTGGACCATTGATCAAGCATGAAGAAGGCCTGTGAAGTGTCAAAATCACAACAAGATCTGAACCATTGGGTCCATAGGACACGTGGCGAAAGATCGTTATGTCACTGACTAGAAAGTCAAAGGAATGGGGTTTGATCTTAGCTGTCAGATCAAGGTTTGATCTTAGCCATCAGATCGAGGTTTGATCTTGACAATCTTAGCTGTCAGATCGAGGTTTGATCTTGATCGTTGATCCAAATCCATCTCGGAGTTTCACCTATCGCAACTTGGAGTGACGAGAACCTCTATCTAAGGAACAACAAGATGTGAGATCGTGAAAATATCAGGACCATCGGATCACCAAGAACGTGGACCATTGATCTGATCTCCATCTCGGGGTCTCACCTATCATGACTTGGAGGGATGATAACCTCCATATAAGGAATAGTGAGATGCAAGATCAAGAAAATATCTGGACCATTGCTTCATCGATATTGTGGACCATCGATCAGGGTCAATGAAGATCATGAGTTTGCAGTGCCTTTTAGCGCAGTCTATGGTCACCGTGCGTGGTCACATGGAGGAAGGACCTAGTGCAAATGATCTCTGCCTTGGAATTTTAGGGATTGCATATGGGAGTGTCGAGACACTGGATCATACGAATGTCAAAATACTGAAAAGGTGAATTGTTGTTGTAACCGGTTGTCACCGCCTATGGTCATGTAGAGGAGGGAGCTAGAGTGACCAAGCTCCTTTTTGGAGCTCGTGACATGGAGAGTCAAGATGTCTCATCATAGAATCTCTGAATTGTGAAAGAGAGAAATGGGTAAATGACGACAATATCCTTCATAGTTAATCTAACGGTGTAGGTGAATTTGAGCATAATCGGAGGGCTAATGTTTCTCCTCACAGTGTAACTACTAGAAACCATTGATGGTTTCTGCCAGAAGATTCGAAGAGACTTTGGTGTGACTGTCAGAGGAGATGAAGAGTCTCTGTGGGAATCTTCCAATGGGATGAAGATTGGTCATAGGGGTGATTGACAGCTGGAAGAGGTTTGGAGCCTGTAACTAAAACAGAGAGGGTGAGCTTGACTATAATAGAGAAGACGAAGAGTCTCAACTACCAGAGAGAAAAAGGAATCTCGGCCTAACACCTAGTGATGTTAGACACATGGGTTGAATCGCCAAAGGAGCTAAAGAGTCTCCTGGCTTCTTCCAGTGAATGAAGACTGTTCTTGAAGGGGATTGACATATGGATGAGTGTTGAAGTCTGTAACTGAAACAGAAGGCATAAGCTCGTCTAGACCAGAGAAGACGAGGAGTCTCAACTACCAGAGAGGCTAAGGAATCTCAGCAGAACACCCAGTGATGTTGGACACGTGGTGGGAACCTCCAGAGAAGCTGAAGAGTTGCGATGAACATGTAGAGCACTCGAGATGTGGAGGATATTGATGCCGTGTGAGGATGCAGAGGATGACGTACAGTGCATGGACAAGGTGCACAGAAGCTATAAGTACATGGGACAGAGAAGAGATGGAGTTGATGTTGTTGTTGGAGTTGCGATGGTTATTGTTGTTGTGAGTGATGGAGGTGTAAAGAAGGTGGTGGAGTGCAACAGCTGAAATGCATAGAAGACAAAAGGTGCATTGAAGAGGAATGGCACACAGAGCATAAAAAGAAAAAGAACATACAACGCAAGTCTTGTGGGAAGGAAGGCAGTGAAGAAGACAGAGCAACGAAATGTAGCAGAACAGTGATGAGTCTGGTAAGTTGTTGTTGAACATGATATCATTTTAATAAGTTTCAGTCATTCATATTGATAATCTAGGGTGGTAAGGAGGTTCTAGGGAGGATTGTTGTCCTCATAGGTTCAAGTGGGTGCTTGAACACAGGAAGTTGGTGCTTCCATCCAGTTGGTGCTGGAAACACTCAGGGAGTTGGTGCTTCCTTCTAGTTGGTGCTAGAGAAACCAGGTAGTTGGTGCTTTCTTCTAGTTGGTGCTAGAGAAACCAGGGAGTTG
>JASDQU010185525.1:6953-20725 GCA_032191745.1 Picea mariana | reverse complement strand
CTACCCTTATGACACCTATAATCTCAACTAACTTATATAACACCTAAAACCAACATAAATCCCACCCCCCAACCATTATCCCTCATAAATTTTATAACTCCTAACATCAAGATATTTATAACCTCATGCCCCTTAACATTTATATCCATTAGCCACTATAAATCCTAACCCATATGTTGGAGCCGCCCTTGTTTATTTTTACCCTTTACAATTTTCAATTTTTGATACTTGAAATCTAAAGATGTCCTCTTGATTTTTTCCCTTCAAATTTTGAAAAAAACTCTGCAACCTTGCCTAATAAGCAGCGATGCTTTTCCTACCTTCAATAAACAAGTCCATTTTTGTAAGAACGTTCGCTCTTTTTGTTTTATTTCGGGATCTCGCAAATCGGATACTTTAATCCTTGAGTTCATACGTCCCGAGTCACGAAACGGTGAAGTCGTTTTCATTTTTCGCCCGAGGCATTAACTAGGGTAAAATCTTTTAACTCGTGATTTGACGTTGTCGGGGTTTCGCGCCTCGGCATTCGTCAAACCCAAAGTTTTTATTTTTACAGCCCCGAGAGCCGAGAACGCGAGGTACTTTTGTGATAACCCAGGTCAAGGAGTAAAAGCAAAAAAGCTAACCATGGTTAAATTTGTTCTCGGTGTCTCGCCACTCGGCACTATCTGTTCGAAAGATATGGCGTCTAAAACTCCGACTCGCGAAGCCGCGACGTAATTATAGCATGATTAATTAATCGCTTAATCCAAGTTTTTCTTAATCTTAATTAAGTCTTAATTATCGCCATCTCGCAGTTTCGTGACTCGGCACACTAGTCTCCCAGAATTTTATCTTCGAAGTTCCGAGTCGCGATATAGAGAATAAAGTGATTAGGCAATTAATGATGCTCCAAATAATGATTACTGTTAATTAAGCAAAATCGGTCCTCGCAGTCTCGCGAGTTGAAAACTCAAATTGTAGAAAGGAAATCCACGATGCAGCGAAAAGCGAAAAAATTATTAACGTTGCTAAGTTTGAAAATTTTAAAATGAAGCAAGATATGTCACGTGCATCGAGGCTTGCACATTTCCTGAGGTAACTATTTGCTTTCCATACTCCGACTGACTGTCAAACCGCCAAAATTTATGACATTAATGGGAAGATAAGGTAAATCTGTGAATAAGATTGGATTTTTTACTACATGAGTTATTTCTAATTTCGAATTGACAGGCTTGTTATGAAAGGTACCATTTTTTCAAATATATGCAGGAGCTACGTTTCATTATTCATTTTTCATAAGCATACGGAGCTCATCGTCTCTGAGTTAACTATTTTCTGCATGTATATGCAGTTCTACCAAAGGAGAGATAAAACACAAACTGCTGCCATGGCTCCGCGGAAAGCAGCAAAGGAAAATGTCAAAGTTACGGGACAGGGCTCAGACAATGTCTCCGATACTTCACCTCGAAGTATCGAATCAATCCCCGACTGGTCGTATGTGTCCAATGTTCTACAAGCAGAATTAGTTGATTACTCAGATAACTCCGACGACAACGAAAGGGACGATTTACACACCAAGTATAAGATAATCGTCCAGTCCGGGATGCACAGAATAGCAACCAGGCCACGGTTGATTCCGTATTAGGACATGATCCGGTGGGTGTTGGACCACATAGACTTACCTACCAGGATGATCATGAACAGCCAGCGGGTTACTATTGGAACTTTTAGGCCCGAGCATTTACAAAGCATGTACAAGCTACCTGCTACATCTGAATATACATATGGTGTCGATTTCTTGGAGGAATTCAAAGAGAAAGAGTGCATCCAGTATGACAAAACCATGCCCGGTTTGATCAAAGATTGGGTTTCGCGTGCTGCGAAATTCAGAGCAAGTGACCAAGGCATTTATTCTATCTCTTCTTTGGAGCCACATTTTAAATATGTGGCTATGATGACATGTCGGCTTTTTGGGTGAGAGGATACATCGCATTTCTACATCGCATGGGTGCCTCTCATATTTCAGGTCGCAGAAGGTTGCTCGTTCAATTGGGCAAAGATGCTCTCAGACAGTTTGGCCAACAGAGTCACAGAGTATCGAAAGAAAAAGGCAAATGGGAAACCGTCATCATTTTACATGTCAGCATATATCATGGACGCGATATGTTCCATGACACCTTTCCCCTTGATGATTTGGGCTTGGACTCCAACCCAAGAAAAACCTGTGCATGAGTATCATGATAAATTATGGGAAAATAAAGCGGGAAAGTTCCCTTATGATATTTTCAATTGGGTGATGGTGCCCCTGCACATCACCATTTTTGGTCACCCACCACCTCGCATATCATACATCATTGCAATAGGTCTGAGTGGCATCGCAGATTGGCATGTAGAGGAAGAGTTTTCATATATCAGGGTTTTCGGGGCTTCTGTTCCCCCTCATGCGCTGCCCTTGTTCATCCCCGATAAACTGGCTTGTCGAGAGGTTGCATGGCAAACGGTAATTGGAGGCGTGAGAAAAGAACTCAAGGGCTATTCAAAGAAGGTATGGCCTTCTTTTCCCATTCGAATGAATTCATATTCTTTATTATATTTCGGGCATGCCAAAGCCGAGGCTGCTGCCCTGGAGGACCTAAAGTTGGTCTCTATTGAGATTAAGAAACATGATCCACAGAAAGTTGTGAGCAATCATTTGGCTCATGTTGGGCTTAAGAGATTCGAACATGAAAATTCCCCCTCGGACAACATTTTCCGAGGAGCAAGATCTTATGAAGAAGTGCTAGCCAAGATCCAATCGTTAGCACCCAAAGACACAACATCTGTGTTAAGATTCCAGGAAAATAGACGAAGATGTCTCCCCACTATGTTGGGAGGTTTGGCCATTGCCGAGACAAAATAGAAGGATGCTGAAGATTCTGCAGAGGTAATGTCTATCCCTGGACAACAACAGGAAGGGGAGCAAACGAGTAATCCCGAAACAAAAGAGAAGACTCCAAACCCTCCAAGAAAACAGAGTTCGGAGGCTGAGGGAAAAACTCCAGACCCACCGAGGAAGCAGATATCGGATGCTGAGGGAAAAACTCCAGACCCACTGAGGAAGCAGATATCGAAGACTGAAAGAGAAGCTCCAGGTACGCCAAAGGAGAAGAACCTTGTCGATACTCCAAAGGAATCGACAAAGCAAATAAGAAAGCCCATCACCTCGGTCACACCCTTGCAGTCGGCACAGGGAAATGTTAGCGAGGGATGGATATTTGATGAAGAACTGAGGCCTATAAGAGCAGAGGAACTCCCTCCAAATGAGTTCTTTTTTGATAAAAAGAGAAAAGATGTAGTGAAACGAGAGTTTTATCAAGAGGGAGAGTCCACTGCTAAGAAATATAAAATCATGACAGATGGCAAGAACAAGAAAAGTGACCAGCTTGCCACTGAAATCGCTGGAACACTGGGGGCATACGCTTTGGCAAATCAATTCTCGGTTGGGAAGATGAATAACCAACTAAAAAGAAAAAATCGCCTCATCAGAACCCTCGAGGCTAGATTGGCTACAGCCACAGAGAATGCTAAAGGCCAGGCCAACATGGAGATGGAACAGGCTAGATTGGCTGATAAAAATGAAATAGAAACGCTCAAAGCCAAGTTGGAGCAAGCACACCTAGTGATCCGAGATGGTTGGATACAGGCGGGACAGCAGAGGACTATGATCATAGAGTTGCAGGCTCAGTTAGAGGTCACTGAAAGTAGGGTGATCGATGTTGAGGGGTTTAAATCCTGAGCGATCGATATTTGGAGCATGATCTCTTCTGTACAACAGAGTCTGCTAGACAAAGTGGGAGTTATTCGAGAAGATTGCATGTTGATGCATCGGATTTCCGAGAATCTGACTGTCAGAGAAAGGAATGCAGAAGCCACTCGGGTCGCTTTTCAAGAGGCGGTGATAGCTACTAACAACAGATTTTCGGCAGGTTCTCCCAGACTCATCATCGTAGAACAAACTAGAGGTAACATTCTGTTAAAGGATTGGGAACATAATATTACCTTAAGCAAGGAACAGGCCCAAAAAGTAACCAATTCATTAGAAGAAGCTTTCAATGCTATATATGGCGAACTGTTGGGTATGGAGAGTGGAGGTGACTCAGAAACGTTAAGGCAAATGAATGTAGAACATATCTCGCTCGATCTAAAAGAGAAGAATGAGAGAGATTCGGCTGATATCTCTCAGATGGACAGGGTGGACATGGCTCAAGTTGACAAACACTTAATTCAACCTAGCACACAACTAAGTGCCCTTGACATCGTTGATGCAAAAATGGGGGACAAGCTGCCGTAGTTAGCTCGAGAATGCTATTTCGCCGAGGCCAGCTGTCAAGCGGAACCTTCGCAGCTTGTATCTCAGTTTGTGGAAAAATGTATCACATGCACCGAATCCATGCAAAGACACGCACGTGGCACCATTTGAAAATAGAGTAGGAGAAAAGGGAGTGATTTCGCTCCTTTTGGTTGTAACTGAATTTGTGAAACCGTTGAGATTTTAACTGATCTATAAAGTTGTATAAATATATGAAAAAAAGAAAAAGAAAGGGCTGGACCTTTTTGGTGTCGATTGTAATAGAGTTTTTTGTATTCGAAAAGTTAATATAAGCAAATCTAGAGATTCTCGATTCCGTCAAGACTGTGTTACAAGTTTGTTTCTTCGTAGTTCATGTTTCATTTTCATTTCATTATTCATAATTGATGTGCTTCGTTATACTTTAGTACGACCACTACTATAACGAAAGGATTTCGGTTTTTCTACAATTGTTTATTGTCTTTCCTCTGCACCAGCTTTCAGCGGGTGTAAGACCAATCTGCACTTCCAGAATTCTATATGCATTCTTTGCTATGTCAGTTATTGTCTTACTAATTTCCTCTTCTGTTTATATGTGAGTTTGTTGTCTGACAGGAACCTCATGTTATATGCAGCTAAATGTTTTTCTCTCACCTCACACCTTTTATTAAAATATAATATAGTCACGGGAAAGAGCCTTCAAATTTGCATTCCTATTTTATTCTTAAAAAACGTAAAATTCTCTTTATTTCGACCAAATCGAAACAACATTCAATCTTCATTTAAATATTTTCATACTCTTACTGTTCCTCCATGACTGTCCCTGCAGCAACACAGCCCAATATCAAACCCAGACTATTGAACCAAACGCATATTTCTTTAACCCTTTTTTACTTAATCCTTAAAACAGCTAATAACCAGGAAGAACTTGAACGTTCATGGGCAGCCATTGAACAAGATATAACTACTCAGGAACAGTTGGAAGCTAGACAATGCCAACGTAGAAATCTCCCCTAGTTTCCTTTACCGAAGGTTGACGTTGCCCTCTTACCCATCTTTCACTTACTTTCGGATGCCTTGACACCGCACTTTTAAGCCTTAAGTACAGACTCAAGAACAACACCATATAACCTCCAAAATGTCTAATAACTAATAACTTATTTCTATATACTCATAATCCTTGATTCTGATAACATTTATCACACAAAACCCTTATCCCTATAACGACTAATTTCCTCTAAAACACTATCACGATTATCCCATATGGCTCATACCACTACTTACTAGTATAACCACTAATTAACTCTTATAACCTCAACCCATTATAATTGTATAACCTGTAGCACTTATAATGCTTAAAGTTCATAATTCATAATCCCTACTATTTGTTACCCTTAACCCATATAACATTTAACCCTTATAACACCTAGCACGTAACTCCTATAACATGTAACCCCTAACATTTGTAAAAACTATAACCCATAATCCTTAAAATGATTAAACCCTATAAACTTAAACCACTAACTCTTATAACTTATAAGATTATAACTTCCATAACCTTATAATCCTTAACCATTATAACATCGACCCCACCTGATTCCCAACACCTATAAAATCTATAGAAATTTATCTCTATTATCCCTTATATCTCTAACCCCTATCACACCCAACCCATGTAATATTAGGAAACCTTAACCATGATGACTATTAACCCATATAACCCTTAACCTATAACCTATGAACTTATAAGACTTAACCCCTATCATGATTATCCCTTAACTCTTATAATCCTTAGTGCATGTAATCATTATAACACATAATGGATTTAACTACTATTACCAATGTACTGRCAAAWTGATATMATTCATMTCMCCCATAACCCCTACCCAATATAACCCYTAAMCTCTATTTYCCCATCACATMTAACATCTAABYSAAAKCCCATTTAATMTWTRTAATGAATAATBCTBAACTCTTATAATCATTAACCACCCAAACCCCAAACCCTTATAACTACTAAAAGTATTATCACTAGAATCCTTAATCCATCTAAAACCTAATGAACATAAACCCTAACTAACCCATTATACCCAACCCTTAAATAATAATAGTAATAATAATAATAATAAGAAGAAGAAGAAGAAGTAGAAGAACAACAACAACAACAATAATAATAATAATAATAACAATAACAATAACAATATATATTTTAAGTTCACGTCCAAGCCAAACACCAAATTGGTGTATGAGATACCCTTGTTTGTGGGACAAGGTAACCCCTCTGTGCAATGATTTGATTTCTAAAATCTACGGACATGTACATATCCTACCCCCCTCTAGATTTGGAAATGTGACCTCCAAGAAGGAAACACATGTTCTTAACAATTAGGCCCACTCGGGTTGTACTCCTATGACCATTAACAAGTATACACACTATAACCATTAAAACCTATAGCTCCTAACCCCTATAATGAACATTTATCATAATCACTATCACCACTAAAAAATTCAATTCCTAACCTCTATAATACCTTACCCATATCATTCTTAATCCTTATAATTTCCATACTCATGTAAATCCCAGTTACCATGACTCCTAATACATTTAACCCCTAACTCATTTAAAACATAAACATTATGATCATTATCACCCTCTACTCTTAACCTTTATCACCCTTAACCCTTAAACTAGTAACCCATATAACCCAACACCTAGCCACTAACAACTATAAATACCAAACCCTAATTGATATCAATAATAATCAATATTTCCCTTAATCTATAACCAAGATAGTCTCTAACTAGCCCTAATATACCATATCTCCCTTCACTAATATAAACATTATTGAACCCCTATAACCCCATACCCTTATAACACTTATAACCCCAACCAACTTCCATAACCCCTAAAACCAACATAAACCCCAACCCCTAATCATAATCTCATATAACTCTTATAACCCCTAACCTCTAATAGGTATAGTTTCTAACCCCTAACTCCTACCTAACCCTTAACATGTATAACTTCTAACACTTTCAAATTCAAGTTTGTATCTCTTGTAATTATTAAACGTTATACTTTTGAACCCCTAATACTCCCAACCCATGAAATCCATGTCTCTTCAACCTTATAACCTTAATTCAATTAACTCCAAATCATATAACCCCTAATATCTAACCCTAACACATATAAATCGTAACTGTAAATACCATTAGGCACTACCCCTATGATCCCTAACTACTAACCCCTAATCATTATCCCTTATAACT
Organism: Picea mariana; assembly: GCA_032191745.1. NCBI lineage: Eukaryota > Viridiplantae > Streptophyta > Pinopsida > Pinales > Pinaceae > Picea > Picea mariana. The sequence continues at coordinate 13,146 of JASDQU010185525.1, read as the reverse complement.
CTTATAAGCCCCAACTTCTAATAGGCATGATTCCTAACCCCTAACTCCTACCTAACCCTTAACATGTATAAATTTTAACCCTTATAAACTCAAAATTCTATATCTTGTAATGATTACAACTTATAATTTATAACCCCTGACACTCCCAACCCATGTAATCCATTTCTCTTCAACCTTATAACATTAGTCCAATAAAATCCAAAATCTTATAACCCCTAATATCTAACCCTAACACATAACTTGTAACTATAAAGACCATTAGCCACTACCCCTATGATCCCTAACCACTAACCCCTAACACCTATCACCCCTAACCCTTAACATATGTAACCATAACATCCAACCCTCATAACCCCTAAATCCTAAAAATTAACACTTAAATCCCATAACTTTAATATCTTTATAACCTAACACCCTTTAACACTTATAACCACTAGCCCCTATAAATCCCAACCCATATAACCTCCAAAAATTCTATTGACTAAAAATTATTTTTTATATTTTCATAACCCTTGATTCTTATAACATTCACCACCCAAACCATTATCCCCTATAACCACTAATTTCCTTGAAAGTATTGTAACTCTTATCCCATATGACTCATATCACCACTAACTAGTATAACTACTAATTAACTCTTATAACCTCAACCCATTATAATTGTAAAACCCATAACACTTCTAATACTTAAATTTTGTAATGCTTAAGCCCTAATGTTTTCAACCCTTAACCCATAACACTTCAATTGCCATGAACTTTCGTGGCAATAGCGACGAACTTTCATGGCAATAGCGACGAAAATACCAACCAAGTTAAAATACCATATTCGTGGATATTGCGACAAATGTTCGTGGCAATATCGATGAAAATCTAGCCCTATTTAAAAAAAAGATGAAAATAATGGAAACATGGAAAATTTTCGTGGAATAATCCACCCATGATAAACTACATGATGCTATCATTGTAGCAAATATTTGGTGGCCCTAATAAACTACATGATGCTATCATTTTAGCAAATATTTTGTGATATAACATGCATTGTTTTCTTAAATATAGTTAAGATAGGCCATCATTGGAGGGTTCAAGCATCAAAACTATATGCCATTTTAATATTTAGGTAACTTCTAATAGGGTGTTTTGACATGTAATTTTGTTTTTTTAGAGAAGGTGTATTATAGATTTTTTCTAAGAAGCTACTTTTTTTAAGGTGGTTTCTTTATGTTAATGAAAAACTCTCAATACATGTTTGAAAAACTAAATTAATTTAAGTAGTGATTAATAAAATACTGTATTTAAAAAAAAATCTAATTGTTTTCAATTCCATGTTCTCTACTTTTATATTCCTCTCGCAACTTGTTTCATTTTTGTGGGCTTAATAAGACCTTTATATCCTCAATTCACAACCTTTTAGTTCCTCAAGGATTCAGGCCTATCTAGAACACATATCCATTAATAGTACTCTAAGAGAGTTACCTTATAAAGTAGGCATTCACATTTTCATCACTAAAGAGTTGAGGAGGATGAATGCCATACTCAATGGAATTTATAGGAATGCAACTTATTTTTCTTTCCTTCACCCTTCATGTCATCATCATCACCTCTAGACTCACCATCACCCTTCTTATCATCACATCTAGACTCACCATCACCCTTATTATCAACACCCCCTCTTCCCTTTTTGTTTTCTCCACCATCCTTCTTCTCCCCACCACCACCACCTTCCTTCTTCCATAACACCCCTTGTTTCTTGCACCCATACTTTTTATCCCCTTCCTAATTATCTCCATCCTCCTTGAAACCCATCTCTTCACTTCATTTCCTTATACAAAATTGAATGCATTTCCCTAGTATGGTAGTGTACCATTGATTTAGATGTGGTTCAATCAAGTTTTGATGTCAAATTCATTCATTTCCTTGTATGTGTACACATTTTTTCATTTATGTTGTATACATAGTTGGCATTTACCCGAGGTGGCAATGTACCACTTATTTAAAGGTAGAAACAACACACAATTATTTTATGATTTAATTTATATTTTCATTATTGTGTTTCTATACACATGAGTTTTTGCTTCCATGGTTTAAAATAAATTGAATGTTAGTGTGGTAAAATTTTATAATTATGTTTATGGAGAAATGTTTTTTTCCTCTCGTGGTGTGAAATTGACTAAATGCTAGTGTTGTATTGTGTTTATAGATACATGGTTTTTTCTCTCATAATGAGGATATTGTAAAATAGGCTTATATTAATCATCATTCTCATGCATATTTAAATAATATAAAACAATAATTAATACTAATACTAATATGACTAGTAATAATATTATTAATAATAATAATTATTATTATTATTGAATTAATTAATAGTAATAATAAATAAATAAAATAATTGAATAATCAATAATAGTTAAATCAATAAATAAATATATTTCCATGAATTAGTAGACGATAAAATTCTTGAATGCCTTTGGGCATCTTCAGAATGTGGTTTCATTACTAATGAAATTACAATTTTTTCCCAAGGAAAAAGATAGTTAAATTACTAGAAATGATTAAATCTTTAATAAAAATTATGTCAAAACTTTGATGTTAAAACTATGCAATTTTGACACTAATTTGATACAAAATTTCAATTGTGATGTTAAAATATGTTAATACAACACAAATGAAATACAAATGATAGGCCTAGTGTTAATACAATGCATAAGTGATGTAAAATAATGTTAATATGAGGAAAAAATCAATAATAATGACACATTCTTGACGCTAACATAGCACACAAGTGATATAAAATGGCTTTAACAAGATATAAATATGATGCAAAATGACTCAAAAAGTTCTAAATTTCAACATTCTTAAGACACTAGTTCCAAATTTCAACATTCTCAAGACACTAGTATGACACACTCATGACATAATCATCACACCCATATGAAATATCGACACCCAAGTCAATGCAGTTCAACATAACATATATAGTTTTGATGCAAACTCAACACAAACATGACTTTTTTAGGTGTTTTTTACAATAATATGTGACACAGTATGACTCAAATGCAATGCAAAAAAAAAAAAATTGCATCATTATTTTCATCACTAATACAACGTTGTGTAAAGTGAGTGTCAAAAATTCGCTAGATCGGGTGGCTTAAATGTTAAATGATGGCCCCAACACATGGAGGGTGGACGATTGTTCGCATATGTGAGTCTAGAAATTTCCATGGGAGTGTGGGAGATTCATTGAAAATTTATGGAAATGCATGGGAGAGTATAAGAGACTTATGACAAGGTGAGAAGCTTGATGGTTTTAAGTGAGCAAGGTGAAGACATGGTTTTGAATGATTACCACAACATTATCATTTGGCATGGAATGAAAATGAATGAGTATAAGTACTAGAAAAAGATGATGGCACCAGGTGGTCCAAAGAATTATAATGTCTAGAGTGTCAATTGGGATGCAGCATATGTAGAATCCTAAGATTTTTAGTTGCAGGAGAGATGCTTTGGTAAGAAAAATGGGTTCTTTGTTTCCCTAGCATCTTCATTTTTTCTCTTTGTTTATAGGTTCTAGGCTCATATCATTGAGGGCTTAATCTAGTTCTCCGAGGAGGCTTTATCTATATGCCAAGTTGTCATTCTTCTTTTGAAGTCTAAGTTCCTGGTCGGTGACAAGGTCTTTGCAACCATAGATATCTTTGACATTCCCTAGGGTGGGTTGGTCAGTTTGGAAGAGTGGAATATTACTGTGGTTTTGTTGAGGCTCTACCTACACAAAAATCTGTTTCAAGTGTGTGGTTCTTTGGATTTAGTAGTGGATTTATAGTGCTTGTGAATTGTATATAGAGTTTGTAGAAGGTGTTCATCATAGGGGACATAAAGGAGTACTAACAATCCAACTCTATAGTTGGGAAGCCAGGATGGAGGACCACCAAAGCCAATGTTTCCTAAACCCAATCAATGAGGGTCTCGAAGGAGAAGAAAGGATCAATGTTAGGCCAACAAACATGCCAAGTTTGGATTTTTGGGTATAGGTCCAGAAAAGGAGGATTTTCTAGTGTAGAGGTGTTATCATGATGAAATGCTTGAGAATATTCATTAGCCTATTGAAGGATTAATGGGCATCATGAAGAAGACACAAAGGCATACTTCTAGATAGTGAATCTAATATGAATTTCATAATTGGGTTGTGGACACTGGATTCTCTAGATCTCGTGACACCAAGGTCTTTAGAAAAATGGAATTATATTGCATGGCTAATACTTTGGTGGCCATACACTGGAAAATAAATATCAAATGGACCCTAAGGCATGAGACATGTTGCGATGAGTAGAGGAATAATTTACAATGTTATGTCGAGTAGCCTTTATCTTGATATTTAAGGTGACAGATGGGGATCCAAAGGTAGAAGAAGGAATGGTGGAGGTTGGGGGAACCTCTGACTCAGCTGGCACCAATTCCAATCTGATAATCATCAAGGAGGTTATTGATCGAAATCCTACAAGCAAAGTCAAAGGACCAATGACTCCTATTGATCTAGGCCCTTCTAAACTTGGTTCACTTCAGTTTTGTTGCATGTCTATTTTGTTATGTCTATAGCTATCCATTAGGGTAATCTTAGTGTGTCTAGTTGGTTATATCTTAAAGACTTTTACATGACCGTGTATGTCAATTTTGAAGAATTGCAAGATGCATGTCAATATAGAAGAACTATTTTTTATATGTTATGGTTATATAGAATTGATATAATATATCTAATGAATATTATGCATAGGAATCTGAGATCCGGTCACCTTTTTTGAAATTCTCAAACTACCATGAATGTAACATTTTCTGTACAATATTAATATATAAGTAGAAAAGCTTACAAAAAGAAAAAAAAGTGTGACAAAAATGATGTCACTGGCATGATACAAAGTTGACATAAATCATGATGTCCCTTGTATTGTCATGTTTTGCATTGTTTAACTTGATTTTTTCCCTCAAAAATTGCATTGGTAGATGATGCTAATGATGACACTATAACCCCATATTATAGTAGTGTACCATATTGTTAATTATACCTCCTTTCCTGGCCCTTCTCTTTTATATTTGTTTCTTTATCGTTTCATGGATAGGGTAAGTATCGACCCTTTAAAGGCTATTAATATTATATAAATATTTGTTTTTGGTTATTAAAGTACCCTTATTTGGTTTTCAAGCCATGTACTTTTGACTTTGCACCTTTCAAATGATCAAATTCTTTAGTGTATGGATGGATTTCTTTGGCATGCTAAACTTGTTGACTAAACTATAATGAAAGGATGACAAAAAAATGTAGTCATTAGGAGCCTCAAAATCATTAACACTACTTTCCTTCAATATCATAGACTAGTAGAAACCATGCAAATATTTCCATGCTTGTTCCCTATGTGCAATACTACAAATGTGAAGTGAAGGTTTAAATTCATATGGCATACATTGCATTCAAAGAATGATAGGGTTTCATTAACACATGCACAAGCCAATCTTCATGAAATGAAAGTTCAAAAGCATAAAGAGAAATGTAATATGGAAATAGATGTAAGAAAACTATCCTATGAAAACAAAAATTAAATATACCAAAGGAAAAACTGTAATGTAAAGTGAAACAAATTTTGAATAAAAAATTATGTATCCTACAAAAGAATAGAGAAAAGACAAACTATTATATGAAAAAGAATTACTAGAAACCCTAATCTAACTATTGAAAAGCACCCATCACATGAAATCATATTGCTAGTGCAACCATCTAAGTAGATGGTCCATGCCCATAATTTATTTCACATGATGTGTGAGTGAATTCTCTTGATGTGGGATGGAACACAAAATGAGGCAATTCAAAAATATCTCATTGATAGTGAAATATTTGAACAAGGACACCTTGTTATTTGATTTCAATAATTGGTTGAAGTATGATTGTATCCATGATGCAATTGCATCAAACACCTCATCTATATCCCTCTCTACTACTTGGGGCTTTGATTTTAGATTTTATACACATGTTGGGATTTAAACCAAGCTCACCTTTGCTAGGAATGGTGAATTCCTTTGTTTTATGGCTTACTTCCATTACAAATTGTTATTCTTAACTTCTATGAAACTATCAATTCCAAAGGATGTTAAATGGGTATCAACAATAATTAAGTAAGATTGGGTTGTTTCTTATTTCAACTCC
>JASDQU010185524.1:14444-31422 GCA_032191745.1 Picea mariana | reverse complement strand
TTACAAAAAAAAAAACACGTAGTCCCCTTCAACAAATTGGAATTTTGAACATCCCTGATCTACTTGTTCCTTTATGCGATTCTAATCCATGAAAATTTTTTCTTTGAGGGTACGAATAATGGAAATGAAAATTGTAAGATTTTTTTCAACCTCTTAAACCTTAGAGACACCAGACATGTATGAGAGAACTGATGGTCATGGATTTTTCCCATAGATCGCTTCAAACGGGGTCATGCGAGTGCCAATATGATAAGAGGTTTTGTACCACCACTCATAAAGTGGTAACCCCTATGCCCAATGATTTTTTTGGTCGAATGAAAAATACCACAAATATGTTTCCAAACTCTTGTTCACAACTTCAATTTTTCCACCAATCTATGGATGATAGCTTGTACTGAGATGCAATTTGGTTAGTTGGAGTAAGAACAATTCTTTCAAAAAATTGTTGGTGAATGTTGGATCACATTCGAAGACAATAGAATGAGGAATTCCATGGAGTTTAAAGATAATATCCATAAATATTTGAGCCTCTTTTGTTGTGGTAAATGATTGTTGAAGAGCATATAAATGAACGTATTTGGATAGACGATCTACTACCACCATGATGACGGTCATATTATTTGATTTTGGCAAGCCAACAATGAATTCCATATAAATATCCATCCAAATAGTAGGTGGGATCAAGAGTGGTTGGAGTGTGGATAGAGCCTTGTTGGAGTAGGTCATTTTGGGTAAGTTCTGGAAATCATGTAGGAGCGATCGTGTGACGAATTAGCGAAGGAGAAGTGCACATGGAAGACATATGGCGCATTTTTCAGGAGTCAATGCACAAAAGGAGGAAGTTAGTTAAATGTTTTGGGACATTTTGTCCACATTGTAATGGGCTAAGCCCTAATGTAATAGTATAAATATGTAATGGTTTTTTGGGGTAGAGGTGGGTCGTTGTTGAGAGTTAGAGGATTGAGTAGTTTCTCTTTGTTAGTTCATTGTTCGGGTGTTGAATATTCAAGTGGTTGTTTTTTTGAGTTGATTAGTATGATCTAAGTCGAAAATCCGTCAAGAGGTATGTGTTCACTGCAACATAGCATGACATGGCTAGGTTTGGGTTTTAACTAAGGATTATTGTATGAGAATAGTGCACACCTATTGTAAGAACTGAAGATGAATCAATAATATAAGAAGCCAGTTCTTGTAGACATAGCCCAGTTTTTGGTGAACCATGTTAAATTCTTGTGTTTTGATGTGTTTGTTGTCATGATTTGTTGGTTTGTTCTATTTATTGTGCACATGTAATGGATGCTAATGGTTAATATGAATATGTGTCTGACGACTTCGCACACCAGTTGAATGCTTAAGTAGGATGAATACCTCATATGACTGTATGTTGTTATGATTTCATGCATAGGATATATGAATGAATGGTAAGTAAATGGTTAGTATGAATTCCTCATATTCCCCAATGACTATGGAAACCTAGTTCTTGTAGTCCCCATAGGTACCTCAGGTGAGACTTCACCTGCTTGCGGGTGATGTCGAAAGGGTTGAAATCTTTAGGGTTTTGTTGGTGATTTAATGTTGAACCCGGGGTCTTCCCACTATGCACAAACAAATGGTTCCATTGTCAAGACAAATATATGTGAATGAGGGGAATGTGGAGGCCGACTAAGGAAGAGATCGAAGAATGGTTGAATACAAAAGAGATCAAGTTTGTAGTAGATCATAATCAAAACCCACATATTATCATAGAAGAATGGTTAAAAAGGTATGTGTTTACATATTTACATGAAAATTTCTTTCTTGATTTCCCGAAGGTTTTAGCAGGGTGGATTCAGATATTTGTTGAACAAATCAGAAGATATCACACCGAGGTTCCAATAAATTGGACTCTTGATTTAATTCAACAAGTCAGTACAATAAGCAATAAGGTATCACGAGTAGGTTATTACTGGCTAGATTAACATCGATGATTACAGGGGCTAAATTTCTCAAATGGGCTAATTTTCCATGGTTTTTCCCAAAAAACAATTTGCTAATTTCAATTTTTTCTAAAAATGATTCACCCAAATTCGATAGAATAAAATTATTTTACATAAAAAATCGCCAAAATTTTATAGAAAGTATATAAAATCCTTAGAAATTTGAATATTTTAAAAAAACTATCGCCAAACATTTTATTTTTTGCATATTAAGGACTAGTAAAATTAGCCCATGTTTCTACATTTTAATACAAATTTTGATCCTTAAAATTATTCCTAGATTGATAGTGTGTTGGGAGGTTATGTTACAGAATTTGTTATAGATTGTAATCAGTTGTATAGTTCTGAAAGAGAATTATGGAAGGGTCCACATGGAAGATACTTAAAGTCAATATCTACTTGGATTAAGATGTTGTTGTGTTATAAGGGAGTCATGAAAATGGAATATGATTTCCTTAGAATCTAAGCACCTTTGTACACATAGGGAGAATGGGGGCTAACCAGGGAATGGTCTGAATGTCGCAGGGAAGAATGAGTAAGGAACAAATGATTTGATGATACCGAGAGATGAAGAAGGTGCGATAGAAGAAGAGATTGGGGTATTTCATAGTGGTAAGAGATTTAAGTCGAATAGGAAGACGAGGGTGGCTGAGAGAGAGGGATGGCACAATGATATTGAAGAAAGAGACATTTGTGAAATTCTCCATATCTAAGAAATTATGTGCACAAAAGGAAAATATCATCAAATTAGTCCAGTAGAAGAGGATCCCACTCAGATCAAACTCTATGTTGAACCCATGGCCCCATGTTCATTTCCAATACCTGAGGTAAGATTAGAATCTTTGTCAATTATAGTTAGTGGAGGAAGTAAAAATAATAGTAAAAGTTGTCAAAGTAGTGGAAATATTACGCTTAGTCAGAATCAATTAGTAGTATCATGAAATAATATAACACAAAACATGATGGGAAGAGTAGATCCCACTTTGATAATGCATCTCTTTCAGGGGGGCATTACAAAAGATCCAGAACAAAATTTGTTTATTTGTGAAACTATATGGGTTGTGAATAATTTCAATGACGATGTTGTGAATATTTCGTAGTTGAAAACAACCTTTAGAGAACATGCACTATTATGGTAGATGAAAGATCAAAATACTACACCTGCGGGACATACTAGAAGATGGGTGAAGGTAAGACAAGCTCTATTGAAAGAGTTTTAGAAACCTAAGTTCAAGTTGTAGTGCATTATAGAGTTGAAGGAGATTAAGAAGATAGTGAATGAGTTAGTGTGGGATTACAATCAAAGATTTAAGATACTAAAGAATCGATTGATATTCCAGATTCTGAATGAACAACAAAAGGAGTGGTTTATTGTAGGATTTTTTCCGAATATACGCTTCTGTTTGAAACAATAGAACATTGCAACGTAGTCACAAGATATAGAAATTTATATGAAATTGGAAGCATCTCCCGTAGGATAAAATAACACAAGGATTTCTCAAGATCAATCACAGATGGTCACACTGACTATTCCATTACAAGAAATTACGAAAGTAAAATAAAAACATGAAAATGTATGGTTCACTACATGCAAAGCAAAAGATTGTCATAAGAATGAATGTCCATGTTTCCAGCAATATTTGAATATGGGGGCCTGGAATCCATTAGGGATATGGTGTGAGATTTGAAATGCGATGGGTCACCACCCTCATAACTGCCCATTGATGCAGAAATATCAGAGCACGGTGAGAAACCTGTTTTGAAACTTTTGTAAATGAGTGGGACACAAAGAGAAGGATTTTCACACATTTGATAATATGAGACAGCGCATCGCAGATGCTTATAGAATTTAGGGAGAATAATTAGAAGGAGGATATATGTATAATAATACTCTAAGAGGTTATAATCAAGGAGGAAGAGAAGGGTTCAAAGGTCATGGAAGAGGAGGATTAGTAGAGGAAGATGACCTATTATATGTTATAATTGTAATCATCCTAGAAACTTGGTGTGAGACTATCTAAACCCATGCATGAAGTGTACTTATTGCAGAGTGCTAGACCATGCAAGAGAGTATTGTCCATAGTTCATAGAAAAATGGTAATAAAATATGAATGCAAATGTACATATGTTAGCAACTGAGGAGTGTGATGAAAAACCTAAAGTACGAGCGGTTACAGGAGGAGGGATGAGAACCTTAGTTGATGCAATGAATCAAGGGAATAAAATACACTATTGACTAAGGAAATCCACAAATCCTACTATGTTATTCGTTCCTAGAAAACAAACCTACCAACAATCAAGAAAATAATTGGTTGGAGGAAAATGGATAGAATCAATATCGACCATGACACCTTTGTATGATAGACCACTGATATATTGTATGCCTCTAGTTTATGACCATTCAAAGAAGCACATTGACAAGGTAACTACTTTGAAAATATTTTTAAGAAGTTGTTTATAATTAATGAAGGATGAGTCTACTTTGAGTATTTTGCATGCAACAATTGGCCATTGTGCACAAGAGAAAGAAATTCATGTTGCACAATGAGAATTCAACTAGGTGCATTGCAAAAAGAGAATGAATAGGGAGTTCCAACTTAATGAAAAAATACAATATTACGACATGAACGATATTATTTTGGATCTGGGGTCTGATGTGAATGTCATCCCAACGAAGACTTGGGAGATGATGGGTTAGCCGAAGTTGATTTTCCCACCTATCCAATTGAGATTAGGAACCAACATAAGATTGTTCTAGTTGGAAGGTTAACATGAGTAAGTGTCAATATTGATGGATTGTGAAGTGTAGCATACTTTGAAGTGATCAAACTAGTAGATGGAAATAAACCTTATCCAACACTATTGGTAATTGATTCAACATTCGATAATTAGACTATCATTTATCTAGAGAAGAGAAAAAACGTATTTTAAGTAGAGTACTTGAAATTTGTTGTGTCGTTCGATCCCACTAAAAGAATAATATTTGTATAACTAGCAAAGAGAAAATAACTTGATAATATGTATAATATGATTGCGCGAATAGATGATTATGTGAATCCTACAACTGAGGGTGCACTCAATTGGCAGAGTATTAGTTCTTGTGCGTTAGACTTAGAAAAAGATCTGAAGAATTAGAAACAATGATTGCATGAAGTATCAATAAGGAAATGTTCTTGAATTACCTACATGTTACGATGGATTATAAGTGATATATGTGAACCTCCAAGTTATGATGGACTAAATGATGTTGCTTCATTTATAAAATAATTTGAATTTAAAATATCATATCAACAAAGTTCATTAGCTCTAGTTGTTGCACTGAAAGCGACTCCAACTAGATGGTTGGCTACACAAAAGGATGGAATAAGAGATTGGCAGTAGTGAAAAATGTTACTACAGATCAGGTTTGGTACCGGGAATGAATATGTTATATAGAAGCATATTCGATTAAGTTTCCCTACAAAACATATTAAAAGTGTATTGCCACATGGAGATCAATATTGAAAGAAGTGTCAAGAGTGGACATGTAATGTTCAATTTAAAAAATAATGATTCTTTGGTTGATTCAGCCTTGCAGGTTATCAAGAATAAGATTTTTGCATCAAAACAATTGATGGGATCAATACCTTAGTATAGTGCACCTAGAGTTTCTGCGACAGTTGAGGAGATACTAGAGTATTGTAATGTTTCTCAAGAATACGAGGAGGATGAATACCCTAGGAATTTGCAGATACTAGAAATTAAAAGAGAATGTGTAGTAGAATGACCACAACTTGAATCTGTAGTGTATTCCAAGTCTTTGAAAACACGAAAAGTGAACATTGGTACAAAATATAATCCCAAGTTCACGAACACAGGAGACTACTAGAGAAATGAGGTAGTCGAGATGATTGTTGACTTATTGCATGAATAATAGGATCTGTTTTTGGATACGTTCTCATAGATGAAAGGGATTGTTGGGGAATTAAGAGACATGAATATTCTACTAAAGCCAAATGCTAAACCTGTGAAGCAAAGACCATATAGAATCAACCCGACATCTAAGGACAAGGTAAAAGAATATATAGAGAGGATGTTAGAAGATGTAATTATAGAACCTGTTAAAGAATCAAAGTGGATCATTCCAATGGTAGTTCAAGATAAGAAGAAGACAGGGGGAATTAGAATTTGTGTAGATATGAGAAAGTTATTTTATATCCTTTTTACAGATGAAGTGTTGGAGAATGTAGGGGGTCAGGAGGATTATTCTTTTATAGATAGATTCTCAAAATAACACTAGATCAATATTGCACAAGAAGATAGACATAATATGACCTTTGTGACAGATTGGGGTTGTTTTCGGTACACGGTTATGCCATTTGGGTTGAATAATGCACCAAAAATATTTTATAGAGTAGCTGTCGTAGTTTTGAAAGAGTTCATCCATAAGTTCTTAGAAGTATACTTAGATGATTGGAACTTATTTATTCTATTGAAATATCATGTTGAAACTTTTTGATTAATGTTGGATAGGTGTAGGTAGTACTAGATCTCATTGAATTTGAAGAAATCCTTGATATGTCAACTATAAATGTTTGGAGATATTTTTTGTAAAACTAAAAAAATTTCTATGTATTTTTTATAGCTTTTATAAATTTTCGGAGATTTTTAAGGTAAAATAATTTTATCCTATAGAATTTGGTCTAAGCATTTTTAAAATAGCGAATCTTGTTTTTGGAAAAATTATGGAAAAATAGCCCATGGGCGAAATTTAGCCCCTAAAATCATCCCTGTTTCCAGATTGGAAAAAGGAGTTCCATGTATATGTGGATGCATTGTCTATAGCATTGGGAATAGTTTTGTCTCAGCCAAGTGAAGGAGAGTTAGACGATATGATTTCATTTTCAAGAAGGAATCTATCATCTAAAGGAAGAAACTATACTATGACATAATGATAATGATTGGAAACAGTGTATGCCTTGTAGAAATTTAGACACTATCTTTCAGGATCTCACTTTAAGATGTATATAGACCATTATGTGATGTCATACCTAGTTATCAAGCCAGAGTTGGGGGGGAGAATATGCATATGGCTATTGTTGTTCCAGGAATATGACTTTGAGTTGATCGTGAAATTAGGGAAATTTAATACAGGACCAGATCACTTATCATGCATACTATCAGGTGAAGATGCAGGAAACTTGAATGGCAGTCTACCAGACACACAATTATTTGCAGTACAGATGGTAGATGACTATTTTGCATAAATATTACAGTTCTTGAGTACAAGAGTATCCCCACCTGAGTTTAGAGTTTTGTAGAAGAAGTAGCCACTAGTGAAGGGAGAAAAACATTAGTTAATGACAAGAGATTTGTACAAGTTATGCACATATGAAATTTTACGATGTTGCATATTAGAGAATGAAAGACATATGATATTTCCATAGGCACATGAAGGGGTTGTAGGAGGTCACTATGTAGGAAAGAAAACAACTCAAAATATTTTKCATGCATGACTATGGTGGCCTACCCTCCACAAATATGCTAAGGAATTTTGTCATATTTGTGACATTTGTCAGAGATTTGGGAAGCCTTCGAGGAGAGATTAAATTTAGTTAGTACCACAAGTAACATTATATTAGAACCAAAATTCACCTCTGGATTGATGCAGAGGTAAGCCCGATACCCATCAGTATTTAATGTCACAGGTTGGTTATTAAAAAGGTCAAATGGGTGCAATCTCAAGAAAATATTGTCTTAACTCAAAAGACTGGACTGATATGCACAAGAAGGTGAGGTGTTCTTTAACCTCAGTCAGTAGGTTTTAGTAAGGGTGAGTAGGAGGAATACTTCAGCAAAGAATGTAGAGGTCTGCCGTGAACACCAACCTTTCCAGCAGCCTAAGGAACAAAAACTTAAACACAAGGTCTTCTTAAATTAAAATTTCAAAGGAACTGAAAGAAATTATAATAGCACTATAATCAAACTTTCATCATGTTTCAATCACAATAAATCAAGTGAATCAGTCAACCATGAACTCTTTCAGTATCGGAAGGAATCGAGAGGGAGCAAGAAAGATGACTTTCATTAAATGTGAAATCTCAGATTACAAAGAATAACCAGAGAACCAGTGTGTTCATTGAAAATTTACAAATCGGTAGCTTTTCTCTACCATCGACCATAAAAAAATATCAAAACTGAGTATTTATACTCAAAAACAACTTGCTCCCTTCAGAAGCACACTCTAGTTATTGAATTCAAGGCTTGTTGTTTGCATTTTCTCCTATCAAGCTGCAATTGTATTCTTCTATCAGACGCAAGATTAGATGAGTATGGGCTTCATCATACAATCCATGGCAGGGGAACTTTTGGTTGATAGTCTTCCCTCCACGGCCAGATTTTCCATGCTTTCCATTTATGTGGTGAAACAAGGTTTCAACCACCTTCCATGTTTTCATTAATTTATTTCATATGGATTAGGGTGAGACCTGACACTCATGAATGTTCCAGGCAAGCTCAAGACTCCTTTGAGTCAATTTTGGCACCTCTAGGCCATGTAGATCTTTCTTGGAGACCGACTTGGGCACTTTGTTTCTTGGCACAAATCTTTTCCTTTCCCTGCGTGACCTCGGTCCATGACCTCGTGATTATCTCATGCATGTCATGATTTTTTCATTTCGTGAACTCATGCTACATTCTATACTCAAACCTCTGAGTTGTGAAATCGTGATGCTTGAATTAGGTGACATGTGTCCCCTTTTCAGATGAACCAGATGACATCAACACTTCAGGACATCATGCTTCATGAATCTTGAAAACTCTTCCCTCTTACTTTACCAACTCGCGAAATTGCAAAAAGATTATCCAACGGTCCATATCTATTCTTTTATCAACGACTATGATCTTATCACAATTTTGCATTTCGCGAGTTTTGATGACTCTGCTTCTTGACCGCTCCATTTGGGAAAAAACGAAGCAATGATTGGGCACCACGTGTCCTTTTTAGCACCAATGGCTAGGATGGACTTCACGATTTCAGACCTCTGATGCTATATTTCATTCAAATGCAAGATCCTGATCACCCGATCAGCGTCGATCTGATCTTCCTGGTGGATTTTTTCCATCAGAAACTGATCTTGCTCGCTTGCTTGATTTGAGTCCACATCAAACTGCTTCAAGTTTTTTGCATGTTGGTCATGACCGCATCTTGTGAACAATTACTCGGATGACTCGTTGAGGGATCACGAAAACAAAAGGATCAGTGGCAGAGGAAAAAAGAGGGTGATTGGCCTTAGGGAAAACATGAAGGCTAGGGGCCGATATTTCTCAGGAATGATGCTAAGGAAAAACAAGTATATCAAATGGGTGAAGACAAATAGTTGAAAAATATGATCCGAAAGGAAAACTTACGATCAAGTCTACAAAAAGAGAGAAATAAGTAAAATTACAGACGTAGGTAGAAAACACGAACTCACAAGACCCTGATAAGTTTATGTTCTAACATTAGGCTCCATGGGGGATATATTCCTCCCTATGAGGCTCTAAGAAATCTTTTTGTGGCTTCAGTGCCTTAGTGTTGGGTTGTGGAGTCTCCTATCAAAAACAAAATAAAAAAGAAATGGTATTTACAATGGGATGTCGATTATGGATTTAAACAAAAAACAATTTTAGGAAGTGCCCATTTAGAGGGCCACCAAAAATTTTGTCTCCCTCCAAATTCTGCAACCTGTAAGTGTTATTTGGGAACCTCTCAGAGATCGTGAAGGGGTTGATCCAAAAGTCTTCAAATTTACTATGCATGCCTTTTTCCTGCTTAGGCGCATACCGTTTGAGTACGAGATCTCCCAGCTGGAAATCCTCCTTTCTTCTCTTCCTATCACAGGGCTTCTTGATCCTTCACTGATAGTCATGTTCTTTGTCTGTTATCTTCTCTCTAGTATGTTGCACTTCTATTAGCTGATGAAAGTGCCCATTTAGAGGGCCACCAAAAATTTTGTCTCCCTCCAAATTCTGCAACCTGTAAGTGTTATTTGGGAACCTCTCAGAGATCGTGAAGGGGTTGATCCAAAAGTCTTCAAATTTACTATGCATGCCTTTTTCCTGCTTAGGCGCATACCGTTTGAGTACGAGATCTCCCAGCTGGAAATCCTCCTTTCTTCTCTTCCTATCACAGGGCTTCTTGATCCTTCACTGATAGTCATGTTCTTTGTCTGTTATCTTCTCTCTAGTATGTTGCACTTCTATTAGCTGATGAATCCTCCTGATCATGTCATCAAACTCTTCCTGACAGTCTTGGAAGAACGTTGCCATAGGCAAGGCGAGCTGAGAGGAAAAAACTGCTTCAATCCCATATACACACTGGAAATGAGAGATGCCCAAGGACCTCTTTGTTGTCACTCTATCATCCCACATAGAAAATTTGAGCTTTGAATCCCATGCCTTCTTGTTATCCTCTAGTAGTATTTTGATGATATTTACGAGGATTTTTTTAGAGGATTCTACTAATCCATTTCCTTGGGGGTAGTAGGGGGAAGAGTGGATCAATGCAATTCTAAACTGTTCACGAAACTTGATCAGTGGTTCATCCTTAAAGGATGCAACATTGTCAGTGATGATTCTAGTCGAGCAACCAAACCTTACCATAATATCCTTCAGAAAACCAATTATCACCCTATGGGAAGTGTTCCTAGTGGGGATAGCCTCTATCCACTTGGTGAAGTAATATGTTGCATTCAAGATCCACCTGTGTTGACCTCTTTAAGCAGGATGAATTGAAGTCAAGGCCCCAATGTTGGAAAGGTCTTGCAGCTGCTACAGGCTTAAGTGGCAGAGGCTTGAGCTGCTACTTCCCGGAGAATTTTTGGCATTTGATACAAGATCTGATTCTCATACAAACATCATTGAATAGAGAAGGCCAGTAATATCCATCCCTGATAATTTTGTAGGCCGTGGTTTTTCAGAAATGGTGTCCCCTACATAGGCTTCCATGAAAATCAAACATAATCCTTTGGGTCTCTTGTGGGTCTAAACATCTCAGAAGCACTCCTAGAGGGTCCTTCTAATACAAGACCTGGTTAATAAGGAACTATCTAATTTCTTTGAGTTTTAAATTTCTTGCCTTACTCTTTCCCATATCATCAAGGGGCCTTAACTCTTGTAGGAAATATATAATATCTTTGTACCAGGTGCATTCGGCTAATGGAGGTCTGTCTTGAGGAATTTTATAAAATGCTTCAGCCAACTGGTTTTCTGAGCAAGTGTTGATGAATTTAACCCCAAAATATTTACAATTAGATTCAACCAACAACTCGGATAAACCTTGACCTTTAACTAGCTTGGCAGGTTTTATTTCTAGATCAAATTCGAGGATTTTGGCAATCCACTTGCTCCTTCTCCCATCTATGTCGTGTTGAATGAGAATGTCCTTCACAGAAGCTGAAGGAACATAGACAATGATTCTTTAATGTAGAAAATAGACTCTGAAATATTTAAGGCATTTCACCAAGGCATATTCCTGCTTCTCCATGATGTCATATTTGATCTCTGCATCTCTTAATTCTCTGTTGAAAAGGGAAATAGGTTTTTCCAGCCCTGCATCATTATTTTGTAGTAAAACAACTGCCACTGTGTCAAATGAATCAAAAGAGAAAATAAGAAAATCCTTGGAGTAATCAGGACTGATAAGCATAGGTGCTTCAATCAATGCCTTCTTGATTTGATTGAAGGATTCTCTAGACTCAACAGTCCATTTTACTTTGTTCCCCTTCATGAGCATGGATTTTATAATCTTTACCATCTCAACAATGTTGGAAACAAACCTTCTGAGAAAATTATTTTTTCCCAAGAAAGACTGGACTTCTTTTCTGGATCTCGAGAGTGACAAGGTTTGGATTGCTTCAACTATGCTGGGATCAATCCTGACTCCTTCTACTGATACTGTGTGGCCCAACAATTTTCCCTCCTTCATGGTAAACAAAGACTTCTTGGGATTTAAGGAGAGACCAAATTTCATGCATTTCAAGAAAACTCTTTTTAAATGATCATAGTACTCTCTATATGATCTGGAGAAGACTGTAATTTCATCCAGATAGATGACAAAAAACTTGTACTTTTCTCCAATGAAAGTGATATCCATGGTTCTCTGAAAGGTCACCCCCGCGTTCATCAATCCAAAGGGCATTTTGTCATACATTAATGTACCCCAAGGAGTGGTGAAGTTTGTTTTTTATCTGTCTTCAGGCATGACATAGATCTGATTGTAGCCTAAAAAGCCATCAATCATGGAAATCTTGGATGCACCTGTCACCCTCTCCAATATATGTTCCATCTTTGGTAGCGGGTAATTTTCCTTCTTTGAGATTTTGTTCAGATTTATGAAATTGACACAGAGTCTAATCTCTCCACTTATTTTACTCACTAGGACCAGGTTGGCCACCCATTCAGAATATCTTAAAGGGACAATAATATGAGCATCCAAAAGCTTCTTCACCTCCCTTTCCATAATAGGCAGCAACATAGGTTTTATCTGTCTTAATTTTTTCCTTAATGGTTTGGCTTCCTCTTTCAATGGAGTCTTATGCTCAATGACATTGATGTCACATGTTCTAAGGTATTCATAGGTCTAGGAAAACATGTTACTGAATTCCTTTAATATCTCAGTATAATCGGCCCTCTTCTCCCTTGACAGGTTGTTTGACAACTTGACGAATTTTGGATCCTTCTTTGTGCCAATATTGCAATCAGTTACATCGGCATCCTCAACCGGCCTCTGAGATTTCACTGCCACATCATTATTGTTAAATATCATTTCCAAAGGGACTATTCCTTTTGGAATGTGATTGCTTGACAACTGCACAATATGATGATTAGCAATTTTCTTTAAAAATACATCAGTATGTGAGTTAGTTTGAGAATCATGATCCTGGTCTATGTGTAATGCAAAAAATTTGTCAACATCTTCCAGGAACCTCTTGATCTCAATATCATCCTCAAATACCTTCCAATGCTTGACATTGTCAGGTATGGAGAGTTTTTATTTTACTTCTATATCATATCTGACCTTAGGTGGTAGAGGGACTCAGAAATTGCTTGCTGAAACAACCAAAGAGTCAGCCATGGCATTCTCTTCTCTTGGAATAAATGAAATGTTGAAAGCCGAGAAAAAAATATCAATCAGATCCCACACTTCATTTCTATATGATCTCAGTCGAGGGTGTTTGGCCTGATAAATACTCTTGATCTACTAGACAATTAACTCGACATCTCCAAACACTGATATTTCTTCAATTCCCATGTCCTTTGCATCCCTCAAACCCAAGGCAAGAGCTTCATATGCTGCCACATTATTAGTAGTTTCAAACTCTAACTTGTATGACACGGATATGGCTTCTTGACAAGGTGATACAAAAACTAATCTGGCACCAACACCTTCCCTATAAGAGGCTTCGTCGAAGAACATATTCCACACAAAAGTAGTTGGGGGAGGTATTTCATGAGAAGAAATGGGTTGCTTTCTGATTTCAAGAGGAGTCTCAGGAGCATCAATGAGTTTTGACAAACTAGACCCCAAATCAGTGTCAAGGGAAAAGATAGGATGATTGGTAGGGTCTTCTTCATCACTGACAGTGTAGGCCAACTGATCTTCCCTGTACAATCTTCTATGAACCTCCCCAAACACCAGAATGGTAGCATATGTGAGGTCCATCCGCAAGGTTCCCCCAAGTCTTTTTATCCACGATCTTGAAAACAACATGCCTAATTTTAGGGGAACATCAGCTGCCACAATGTCCATGACCACACTTTTCATGGGCAGTTGAAACAAGGTCACAACCAGATCTTTGATGACCCCAATACACTGTACTTTCCTAGATTCAAAGGAATACAAGTCATGGTATGCTTTCGTGATCACTAGTACTAGTTCTTCAATGACAATTTTGGGCGTGAGATTATGAGACGCCCTTGAATCCATCAGACAATTATGCAACACCTTATCATGTATATTCAAGTATGTATAGAAAGGAGGGGATGGACCATCTCTATCTTCTATCATAGGACCTAAGATGACTACTGGATTTTCATCTTTCAGGTTGATTGAGTCTGTGGGATGATTTGGGGGTTCAAGCAACAAGAGTTTAGAGAGGCTTATTTTGAAATATTCATGCTTGACCAGCTCTGAAATGGGTACAGGGATTCTAATTTTATGAATTTCAAGCTCAAAGTTGAAAGAGGAGGGGGGCTCTAGAGTTTCTCTCACTTCTGGGACATGGTGTTTGGGTATCAGTGAGGGGTTTTGAGCTTTTTTTTCTTTGTTTTTGTTTACTGCATATTTAGTATGCTTCCCTGCTCTGGAAGCTGGATTAGGGACATCAAACTTCCCTTCTTTCTTATTAGACCAGAGGTTGTATTTTATGGGACAACTATTTTCCTTCTCCCCCTTACTCAACTCATTTATTTGACTGTCTATAAGGGACTCCTCGTATGCAGATTGAGTTAAATGGGGAAAAGGGGAGGTGTCTCCAATGCAATGAATTTGAGGGTCAAGATCTTCTTCTTCCCTCTCTTCATCAACAACTAGGTTATTTTGGAAAGGTGTTTGGATTTTCTTATCATCCCTCTCTTTGTTTCTAGGCTCTCTCAGGAGTATTTGAGGGCCATTGTTTGGTCTTCTGAAGTTGGTTCTGTTATCAACATTTTGGACATTCTTATAACCTTACCTCCCTTCGAATTTCATCTTCTCCATTTCTACAGTCAGGGACTTCACCATCTTGGTCAATTCATCTACTTGAGAGTGAGATGCAAAAGAACCAGAGGTTGAGGCCTCAGATCTCCCCATTCCTCTATCTCTGTCACCTTTATTTCTAAGTATTTCAATTTCTAACACATTGGATTCTAGTTCTAAGGTTGCATATTTCATAAGAGCTAGGGAGGTATCTCTTCTCTCTCTGAGAAGGAGGCATAAATCATGGTCGAAATCACTAGCATAAGTGATTTTGGCAGAGGATTTTGTAGGATTTATCTCGCTAGGGATCTTATTGTACATCTTGTTGAATATTTTGGAGAATTCAGAGACATATTCTCCCTCTTTTATCTTCAGGGACCCAAACTCGGTGATATAATACATAAATTCTTTTTTATCCCCACACTACCTCAAGAAATCATCATCTAAAGCCCCGATCCCATCAATATATACAAGGCTCAATCCCCTAAACCATTTCCTAACCTCACCATCAAGGCTCTGGACAAAGACTCTCATCTAGACATCTTCATTTTCAATGTTCAGATTGTCTACATAACTATAGAAGGAAACAAGGTGTTCTTCGACAATTTTGTATTCCTCTCCCATGAACTTAGGCATATAATTTAGGTACTCTCCAGCAGGAAGAGAATTCATGGGATGAGGTAGGACTAGAGGGGCATAGCTTGCAACCACTATGGCATCCATTCTATTTCTAGGGAGATTGGCACCTGCCATAGGGATAATAGGTCGAGGAGAAATAGGAGGGGAAGGGGTTCGAGTAGGGTAGAATGGAACTAAGATTTTGAGAGGAAAGGGAAGAAAAAGAGGATTTGAAGAAAAGGTTATAGGGTTTGAGGGAACAAGAGTTTCCCTTTCTGTAAAACTAGTAACTATAACAGGAGGAGGGGTGGCATAGCTTGGAGTGGGAAAATATTCTGCAGTCCTAGGGAGAAAACACAGTATAACTTCAGGGGAGAGAGGAGTGACAAGGATTTCTCCCTCCAATCTCAGACCAAGAGGGGAAAACTCAACATAAAAACTCCCAAAATTTAAAATTCTAGAAACTCCAATAGAAGGTGTAAAAGGAAAATGAGAAATATCTATTGGAGTTGCTACAGGAGGATCGTGAAAATGATCATAAATACCTGGTTCAGCAGCTGAAGTACCTTCTTGAAGGGTCTTCTTCTTCTAACAATTTTATCTGAGTCGACTTCAGGAGTCACTAGAGGCAGTTGTGTAGTAGACCTCGCGTGTTTACCTCTAGAAGGCACAACTGAAATAGTGGAGTCGCCAGTGGATTCACATCAATGGAGTCACCACAGTGGAATCACTAGGTGCATAGTTGCAATATTTGATGTACTAAGTTATGATGCACCTTCAGAACTAGTAAGCTTTGTCATTCAATCCCAGGGAAAATCTTCAATTTCGTCCTCGGCAATGGTGCAAAAAAATTTAGCACCAAAAGTCACCACTGGATTGCTACAGAGGTAATCCTGATACCCATCAGTATTTAATGTCACAGGTTAGTTATTAAAAAGGTCAAATGGGTGCAATCTCAAGAAAATATCGTCTTAACTCAGAAGACTG
This sequence comes from Picea mariana, assembly GCA_032191745.1. Classification (NCBI taxonomy): domain Eukaryota; kingdom Viridiplantae; phylum Streptophyta; class Pinopsida; order Pinales; family Pinaceae; genus Picea; species Picea mariana. Next base: position 15,144 of record JASDQU010185524.1, on the reverse strand, counting down.
GACTGAGATGCACAAGAAGGTGAGGTCTAGTTTAACTTTAGCTGATAGGTTGTAGTAAGGGTGAGTAGGAGGAAGACTTCAGCAAAGAATGTAGACGTCTATCGTGAATGTCATAACGAGAAATCTCAGATTACAAAGCATAACTAGAGAACTAGAGTGTTCATTAAAACTTTACAAATCGAGAGATTTGCTCTACCATCGACCATAACAAAATATAAAAACTGAGTATTTATACTCAAAAACAACTTGCTCCCTTCATAAGCACACTCTAGTTATCGCATTCAAGGCTTGTCGTCTGCATTTTCTCCTGTCAGGTTGCAATTGTATTCTTCTGTCAGATGCAAGATCAAATGAGTATGGGCTTCATCAGACAATCCATGGCAGGGGAACTTTCAGTTAACAGTCTGCCCTCCACGGCTAGATTTTCCATGCTTTCCATTTATGTGGTGAAACAAGGTTTCAACCACCTTCCCTCTTTTAATTAACTTCTTTCATAGGGATCATGGTGAGACCTGACACTCATGAATGTTCCAAGAAATATCAAGACTCTTTTGAGTCAATTCTGGTGCCTCGAGGCCATGTAGATCTTTCTTGGTGACCGACTCGAGCACTTTGTTTCTTGGTGCAACTCTTTTCCTTTCCCCGTGTGACCTCAGGACATGACCCTTGTGCTTATCTCAAGCACGTTTCAATTTTGCGT
>JASDQU010185523.1:1620-14551 GCA_032191745.1 Picea mariana | reverse complement strand
TGTACACTAAAGCTTCAACGTTAGAGATCAAATCAGTGCCTTAGGGTATATGGAGTCAAAAATAAGGGCACAAGGTCTCAGAAGGATGATAACTCAGAGACTAGAAGGTAGGGTTCTATGGTGCTGCAAAGGCAGGGCCCTAGAATCAAAACCCTAGGGGAAAGAGGCTCACTCCTATGTTGCTTAACCAAGGCCTCGTGCTCTTTCCTCCTTCTCTAAATTGACTTGGCAAAATGGCTATCTTAGAGCATAAATCTAAGGGAGAAAGTGTTGCAATGACAAGGCTTTCAAACCCTAGAAGGTGAAACCCTAGGTGTAGGCAATCTAGGACTAGGACGTCTCCTCTTTTCAACTTGTAGACTTCAACACTAGCTCAGAAGAAGGAAGACAAGTGTAGCAACGACTAGGCTCTATCTCTTTTCTTCAATGGCTAAAAAAATATTTCTCAACAAGGGGACATGTAACAATAACCTACTAGTGTGCTTGTTACCTAGGGTTTTAAATCAGCAATACAATAAGTAAATGCAAGAAATTATACCTACAACCATTCATTTAAGAAGTTTTGCAAGAAAATTCAATTACATGTCATGAAGAAAAGCACAAGCAAACCCTAGTTGTAAACCTTCCTTGAGAGAAATGCCATAAATGCCAAAAATATCCTTCCAAAAGCAAGTGCACCTCACTTTAGACAACAAAACTACCCTAGTAGGGCGCAAAAATCAGATCTCACAAGAGAGTGAGTTGTGTTATGTTCAAAATGAGGGAAAACATCCTCAATTTATATCATCCAATGACCCTTAATTTAAAAATTAGGTCATTAAAACAGCCGACAAGGCTGACTACTAAAAATCATATTGTTTTTACATTTAACTGCTAAATAAAAGCCTAATTGAGCAATAAGCAGGACGTCTAGCCCCTCTGAGGGAGACGTTGGCCCTTTTTAGGGCAAAACTCAGCACTAGAAGGCAAACGTTGGCCCTCTCTGGGCCTCCAATATCTGCCACACGTGCCAAACATCCCTGTAAAGCTGCCACATGCTGAAGGTGATGTCAAGGATCTCTGGAGGACATCCTGGTCAACAGAGGGATGCGTTCCACTTGCAGTGGGTCAACCCCCTAGGGTTGGGCTCAGCCAAAGCGTCCTGGATGAAAACGTCCTTCTTCTTCTCTGGTGCAAATGCTCGATCAGTCATTGTCCTGTCTCTGCCCCTGATGAGGTCCCAACAACCATATGATGGGCTCTTCAGCCCCATGGAGGTCCAAACTGATCATCTCCCCATGTGTACCGGTCCACCTGGTACATGTCCATCAGGTATGATCCTGCACATCAAAAACTTCACCCTCCATGGGCTCATTAGTTCTCGGGATCATAGCAATGTAAATCATATTTCATCATTAATTTTATCAAATGCATGCACAAGACCCCTAGCATATCATCTAATAGCTCAAAGACATTACACTGACCTACTATACAAAGCTGAAGAAAAAGAGAAGGTAACCTATTGGGACAACATCCATAAGAAAAGGAAAGTTCCCAAAGGATATCATCCAAACCATGTAATACGAGGTGGTGTGGTCTAAGGATGCCCAGACATAGTGAAAACCAGGGGTGGATATTATTCGTGGGTGCCTTTGTAGGAGGCGAGCTATACTTGTCATGGATGCAATTTTTTCCAAGCCCTTTATTGCCTTTATTCTTTCTTTAATTCATCTCTTTTTCTTTCTTNTTCTGCTAGATACCTATGAACATAATGGGCTGGCTCGTGATGAGACCCGCCATCCCTCGTTGGGCTTCTCCAACCAGCCACACATGCCAACACTGCCAAATCTGCCTCCCAAGACGTCCATAAAGTTGGATGGTGTCATGAGCATCATGGGTGATGTCCTGGGCCTTCCAGGGCCAACGTTCCAATGGAAAGGGCACAACCCCCCTAGGTCAATCTTTGCCAAGGTGCCTCCAGTGGAACGTTCTCCTCTTCTCCGGTGCAAAGCCTTTGGTCCATCTCTGTCCTATCCCTGCCCCCTGATGGGGTCTCAACATCCATCTGGTGGGATCTTCAGCCCCATGGAGGTCCGAACTGATCATCTCCCCATGTGTATCGGTCCAACATGGTACCTGTCCGTCGGGGATGATCCTGCACATCAACAACTACACCCTCCATGGGCTCATAAGTCACAGGGATCATAGCAATGTCAATCAGATCTCATCATCAATATTATTAAACATGTGCATAAAACCCCTATTACCCCAGTTAAAAGCTCAAAGACATTATACAAGCCTGCAGTATAAGTTTGGGGAAAGTGATAGGGCGTCCTATTGGGCTAGTGTCCACTGGAAAAGGAAAGTTTCTGGAAGAGACTTCATTTGACCCATGTAAGTGGGTGATGTGGATAAGGGATGTCCAGGCAAGTGGGTGCAATGAGAGTAGAGGATGCAAAGCTTTACCTGTGGGTGCCTTTGTAGAAGGCGAGATGCACCTGTCCTGGATGCAATTTTTTCCAAGCCCATTCATGCCTTTCATTCTTTATTGCTTTTTCTTCAAGTGGCTAATTAGGGGACACTGCCCTGGCGTGGTGACCAGTGGTGACAACGTTACCCACAAGTACTTTCACAAAAATGAGAAGGCTGGCTCGTGATGCGACCCCCTTTCTCTTGGCCATGCAACCAAGAGTCACTACCTTGGTGTGGTAACCAGCTAGTGGTAATGACATATTGCTAGGTACCCATGGACCTAATAGGCTGTCTCGTGATGAGACCCCCTATCCTCTGACTAGGTCTTGTTTTATTATTTTTACGGGTCCCTCTTGTTTCTTGCTGAGAAGCCTTTTATTGCTTTCTCGGGGATCCCTGGGCAAAGCATCTCGAGGTTTTATTCTTAGGATTTTATCTTTTGCCAGCTTGCTTTTACCTTCTGGGCCTTAAGACCCTTCTTCCCACGAGGTAAGGTGCAATCCTCAAATGATAGGTTAACCCAGTGCCCAGACAAGTGTAATTGGATAGATGAGTGGGAAGAAAGATGAAAAAGTGGTGCTATGACGGGAGCAAATGATGGATTTTTAGAAATCCCCCCAATGGCAAATCAAAACCTACGGACACAGACTTACTAGGGCATCTTGTCATTCCCCCCAGACATGGTCAAGTGGGCATGCATAAGATCCAAGCATTTGTTAGAAACAAAAGGAATTAAATGCACATATTCAAAGGTTTTGAGGATCAAGGTGACACATACCATGATATCCAGACTCATTACCTCATGGAGCAAGAACCATATTCGACACAAGAGCAAGCCGATGGTGATGGATGTTGCTGCTGCTGACTGAGTAGAGGCTCTGAAAGGAAGAAAACATGGGACCTCCATGCGAAAGTTGATCCGGCTGTCGGTACTCCATGTCTGGGACCTGTGGGCCTCGAGACATGATCTCCTAGTTATCCCTAAAAGTGGGGGATAACATTCCCAAGCCAATTGTTTCTCTTGGGAACACTAGCTAACCACTGAATTAACTGTTTGATGGTTTGCGTATGCAGGTTGGCCTCTCAAATTTTGGCCTTAGGGTTATATTCAGTTATTCAACACAATTTATTAAGATATACTCAATACAATGCAAGATCTAATCAATACACAAGATACAGAACTCCAAAGCACAGATCTGACCTTTTTATTATGGAAAACAAGAACCTGATACAATATAGAAGCAGATCTGGAATAACATCAGATGGCCTCAAGATAGAAGATATGAGCTGCTACAAAATGCTCCCGACAATACAAGGTAAGCCTCCAAAGGCTGAATATATGATGAAGGACCAAATACAAAATATCTAGGGTTACGTCTAACCCCCCTAGCTACTGGCACATCCTGTTGGATGGATGAGAAGACCAAAGTTTCGGCCCAGCTGAAGGAGACCTCCAAATGATGCCAAACTTCACCAAAAGATAGATCAGGACAAGGGGAATCCCTCCCTGAAGTATGAAGCTCAAATGCCAACTCTTTCCCCTCCAAACTGTTGAAACCCTAATCAAGACTGTGCCCTCCTGAAACCTTGAAGTGCCCAATAATTCAGCCTAGATGAAGGAAGTCTCCAAAACTCTTGAAACTCCCTAGGATGATAGATCTGGCTGCAACAAGTCACTGGGAGAAATATCACAAGCAGATATGAGGTACAACCCCTTGGATCTGACAATAGTTGAATCACCAATACGCCCTCCTTCTCTCAAAGCCGTCCCAAATATGTAGCTAACAATCTGGCCAAAGTAACTCCTCCAAAATGCCTCCAAACTAATGAGCAAGGTTCTGCAAGAAAAACCCAAGTGCTAGAATGTCTCTAGGCTCTACCACAAAGCTGGATCGAACTTCCCCTCATACAATGGCGCGCCCCTACTGGAAAACCCTGAATGGTATGGCCATGCTGCCCTCCTGAATCGATGATGGAACCTGTGATGAGTGTAGAATGGTGTGGGTGGAGTATTTCATCCCCTAGACCAATCTTGGAACGAGGTGAGTGGATTCTTTCACCACTGAGTTGTTCTCTAGGGTTTGTAATCTTAAAACCCTCAAAACTGTGTGCTCAAGAGCTCAACAAGCAAATACCAAATATCCAAGATGAGTGAAAGGTGTTCCCTAGTCTTTCCTTTATACTTCCATTCTATTTCCCTGTTGAGTTAGTTTAACCCCTGGGTTCAACTCCTATATTAACCTCTAGCATTCTAATTCTTCATTGAGTTACTTTTTATCCTTTTCCCCTTTTTCCCAAGTCAACTTCAAAATATAACATTGAGTTAGCTGACCTTTCCCCATGTTGTATGAGATTATGGTCTAGTGGGGATGTATACACCACTAAGTCTTCCCAGACCTCTTCATCAAGAGGCAGGGGACATTACACTATTTCAGATGTGCTAAAAAAGGATCATGATTTGAAATGGAGTGACAAGGCCAAGAGAGAATTATTGGACATCAAAAAGGCTTTGTGTCACTCTCCTATGCTTGCAAGTCTCGATTATGGTAGAAATTTTTAGTTGTTTTCATTCGTCTCTAATTTCACCATGGCTATTGTTCTTTTGCAGAATAATATTGAATATATGGAGTATCCAATAGTGTTCATGAGAAAATATTTCTAAGGATAAGAATTAAACTATAAGTTAATGGAAAAGCAGGCTTATGCACTAGTAAAGGTGTTGGGATACTTCTGAGATTATTTTTGGAATGGTAGAGTGATGGCATGTGTTCCACACCCAATGGTCAAAGATATTTTAGTACAGAAAGAATGTAGTGGGACTAGAGGAAGGTGGATAACCAAAATCCAAGAATACAATATGGAAATCAAGCCCACCAAACTAATCGAGGGCCAAGGACTAGCAAATATGATGGATGAGAGTAGTTTGGATGAAATCTAGGACATACAAGTAGAGGAAAAAGTGAATTATTGATCTTCTTCATTAGATAATTGTGATTGCCATTTATATATTATCTTTTGTTTGAAGAATTTATATTGTCCCTCTAACCTAACTAATATGCAGAGGCAATCTCTACAACTTCAGGATGCGAAGTACTGTTTTGTGCAGGGTGATCTGGGATGGATAAATCTCGATGGCATTATCTTGCGTTGTGTGGACTTTGATGAGACTAGATATATTCTACATGATTTTCACTCACGAGTGTGGGGTGGTCATTTCTCATCTCATATCTGCATGGAACACAATATTATGCACGTTAGTTACGACTGGCCTACCTTATTTATGGATGTGCATGTCATTGTACAGGAATGTGAGGATTGTCAGAGGTTTGAGGGGAAGCAGATGCCCCCTGTTTTACCCTTGGATTCGGTCATAGTGAAAGCTCCCTTCCAGCAGTAGGGGTTATATTTTATTGGATAATTTTCACAAAGCTTCAGTAACGGTCACAATTGGATTTTTGCGGCTATTGATTACTTCACCAGGTGGGTGGAGGAAGTTCCATTAAAGATTTTTTCCAACACCAACATTGTCAGATTCTTAGAGGAAAATATCATGACTAGGTTTGGTGTCCCAAGAAATATTACCATGGATAACGCCCACATTTTTTCGATCCATTGAATTGGTCTTCTTTTGCTCTCAGTGCAACATCACATTGGCTCATAAATCCAATTATTATTCGCAGGGGAATTCATTGGCCGAGTGGAGCAACCAAAATATGATTTGGATCATCAGAAAAACAATTAGTGGTAACAAATGCACTTGGGATAGTTGTCTCAAATATGCATTATGGGATGACAAGATCACTTAGAAGTATGCTACCGAAAAGAGTTCATTCAAGTTGGTTTACAAATTGGATGTGGTTCTTCCGGTTAATTTGAGACTAACGGTATATAAACTCTTGGGACACTTCACCAGAAACCAAGAGGCTTTACAACATCACACTGGCAGGTTGGTGTAGCTAGAGGAGGAAAGATAGGTGGCATTCACCCGGTTCATAGAATATCAGGCTCAGGTCAAGAGGGTATTTGACCGCATAGAAAAGGGAATTCCTTACAAGTCAGAGATATAGTATTATTGTGGGACAAAAGGAACGAAAAACCAAGGGACCGCAATAAATTTGATAGCTTATGGTTGGGCGCATATCAAATTGATGCGGTTGTGGGACTCAACGCTTTTCAGTTGGCCAACTTAGATGGGGATCACAAGAGGTTTCCCATTAATGGGAAACATTTGAAATATTATTTCTAATAGAAGTAAAAAAGAAAAAGAAAAAAAAAGAAAAAAGAAAAAAAGAAAAAGGAATAAAAAATGAAAAAAGAAGTTTGCGCCAAATTTTTGGGTTGGATAGTAGTTTATTGTTTTTTTTTAGTGTCAATTTTCAGATTTAGTTTTGTTGCTTTTTGAGCTTGTGGACAACAAGTTAAGTTTTTATCTTGCAAATTTTCCCTTCATTTTATCTTCTTTTTAGTCCTAGTTTGATAGTTGCTAGTTTTTCCATGATTACATCAACGTTCGATCATGTTTCCTTCATAATAAGTGCCTCTTATGGGGATGGTTTTTTTATTTTCTTGGTTACGTTACACTGATAATATTTCTGTCCATATTTTAGTCTTGGGTCAAAATCTAAGCATCTTATCATATGTTCATATTTTAGCAGACTCCTACATTTAGGAGATAGGGTTTTGAGGCATGCATGCCAGAGACAATGATATATCTGGGATCCTTGCAAGATTACGAGTATGATGAGCCCCTTTCTGATGACATGCGAGACATTTATATTTTTAGCATGGGTTTCATGTCGATTTTGATTGCATTTTTGGACGACTCATTGAAAATTGAGTACGACGAGTATGATATTTTGGACATGTAGAGGATTTTATATTTTTAGCAATTCTTGTTTTTAGGAGTTCTATATTTAGTAGGGTTCCCCTAGCAATTTCGAACATTTTCAACTTTTGCTATTTTTTGGGGGGACTGCTATTTTGGGCATGTGTATTTATAGCAGGTCTATTTGTGACAGGGTGACATGTGGCAATCTCAGGTGATGACACATGGAAGCTTCTAGTTGCGACATGTGGTAGGATTTGTATTCCTAAGGGAGTCAACAGAGATGTGGAAAAGCACATGAGTTTACTGGTGGTGTTCTTGATTCATTACAACGCATGACGTGGTCAAACTTAAGATAACTAGGTCATTTGCATGGATAAGGAAGTGAGGTGAGTGAGTCAGTTGGATGTTTGTATCTATTAACTAAGGTATTCTCCTCATTTGACTTAAGTCAAGAGTACTTTGCGTCAGTTTTATTTTAGTTCATCTCCACTCCACTAGTGCACATGGTCTTCTCTCACTTCATCTTAGTTTATCTTAGAGTATATTCAATTAACTAAAACGTCTTTCCACCTCATCCGAGTCTAGATTTAGTTGAACTCAAAGCTCATCTAAAGAAGACTATTGTGCATTGAATTTACCTCTTAAGTTAATTGTCACTCAACTCCAAGCATCTCTAGTCACCCATGCACATCGATTTCCCTTCTTCACCTCACCCTTAATTCACTCTATCTATCCTCTAGTCATCAATGTGTATGGATAATCTCACTACACAAGGTATCCACATCATCTAAAGTGCATGGCATTTTCTCTAGTTCATGACTACTTAATTGAGATAGACTCCTAATTAAACCGGTTTACATTAGCACTCCTCCTCCAACTTTATTTCACTCAAACTACACTCATGGACTCTTCATCTTGTGACAAATCAACCACTCTCCAGTTAAACTTAGAGTGCTTGAACACTTCACTCCGCTCTTCTTTGGATTAAGGGAGTTCACACTCACTTGGACTAAGGCGTACCTTCACTTGATGACAGTTGAATGGCGAGTACACTCAACTCAACCCATCAATGTGTATCACTTGCATGCCTAGTTCAACCTCCTTTCTCACTAATGTGTGTAGGGGGGGGAAATGATTATAAGAAGAGGTTCTCTATTGTCTTGAGGTGGATCTTCTTTAGCAGCAACATACTCTCTCATGTTCTCTCTCTTCTTTTCTAGCTTCTACATTCTTGTGTAGGAAACATCATTGTACAAGTTTTGTATCTGTCTCTTTGACACAATCAACCTTTTGTTTTATGCAAAATTAAAGCTTTGTATGCTCGTATCTGGCTCTTGAGGTTTTTTGGTATCTTGATGGGTTTTGTGTAATGTTTTAGAAGTTTTCATCCTGTTATTTGGGTAGAATCTATCACTCATTAGCTCTTTTAATATCTTTTCTTTCATTAATTTTGAATCCAACATTGAAGGAAATTCCACCAACATTTATTAAATCAATTACTGTAACCTCTTTGGCTATTTAATCATAGACCAAAGATCCTTTATTATGTTGTTGTATTGTGTTTTATTGCAAATTTATAGGTTAAAGGAAACGCAAGAAGAGTTAGGGACACCCCCACTAAGGTTGGCATGCACCAACCCAAACAGAGAGGAGTATTGTTAGTGACACATTGGGAAGTTTCTCCTAAAATTACACATATTTCTGATTATTGATCTATATATTTAATATTTATTCATATTTACTTAAGTGTGGAAATTTGTGCTAACTGGACCCTAAATCACCAAAATAGGAGCTACCCCTAGAATGGGCCCCGATGAACCTCATGTTGTATGAGGTTCCACATTGTGATTTCCATTACATTTTATGTAGTTTTATACTAGTTCCTTAGGGATTTTGAAGGACTTGGGGGGGATACACCTTCATTGAGCCCTTTCTTTTCTTGGCATTGGAGATATTTTCTTGAATATATTCACTTCTAATCTTTGTGGATGGTCATGGTTGATGGTGGATGGTAATGTTTTTGGTGCTACTTGCATGTCTTGCTTGATGGATCAATATCTCGACACATGGGTGCTTGTTATTTCAAGTGTTATCTTCTTCATGGAGCATCCTAGTGACTAGGTGTGTTGATGTTATGATGTTGATTTGTCAATGGGAGGGAGAAATCTACATGGTCCTTATGTTGGATGTGTGAAGGGGGTTATACTTGATTATTGGATAGTTATCACTTTCTTATATTTCCTTCCTATATGATGTTGATGTAGTGGGATGATGCATGTTTCCTTGGTGGGATTTTCCTGTGTGATATAACTTAATATTGTAACATTTGTTAGACATCACCCAGGTGGAAATGTGTTTGATGAAGTTGGTACCTTGGTTGGTGCAAATTTTCTTTAGTTTGAGATGGTGGGGGGTAGTACATATGAGTCCTTGATGATCTATCCTTTTACAAGGTTGGATGACATATTTTATGTAATGATCCCTTGATGGTGTGCCCTAGGTTGGGATTTATTTTTTGTTGTTATCATGGTGGCATTTTCCTAGGAAGGGCATATTTTATTTATAAGGCACAACACTTTACGTCCAAGCATATATAATGAAATCTAGAGAAATCTATGATACAACATACTCAACTGGCTTAAATATTGAAATGATTCTCACCATAATACTGACTTGTACCTCATGGAGCAAGGCCCACTACCCTTCGGAAGCCAGCTGATGTGGTGGATGCCATCTGGAAATCTGTGACCATCTGTGGCGGTGAGAGGGATTTCCATCTGTGCAAAAGGGTACTATTGGTCATGTAGTATCTCGACACTCCATATCTGCAACTTGAGGGCCTTGAGACATAATCTCCTTAGTTATCCAAAAAATGGGGATAACATCTGGCTCCTACTTGGGGACATGTGATCGTCGTAGAGTGCATGAGAACCACAACATCTCCTGGTAGACCTGTTCCTGCAAGAAAACATCAAACTGTTAAGTGCAGGATGGCCTACTCATCCTTGTTCTCATATGATCATAATCAAAACCAACTACGATAGAAAAAGAAAATTTTGACATTTTTTTCAAAAAATTCTAAACTAAGCATGAAATCAATATGCAAGTAGAGAAAAATGAAAATGAAAATGCATCTAAACTAATATGAGCAATCAAGATGCAAATGTAGGGAATCAAAATGACTTACCTACTTTCCTGGGGCATGGGCCCTAAAAAAGTCATGTGACCTGGATGTGAGGTTGGAGAAGAGACCCATCTACCAATAGTGGCATATTTATCCCATCTAATGATGTTAGATAGTACCTTTCTTTGTTAGACTTCTTCCTGATGATGTAAGGGACAAGCCATGAATTGTTGTCCTTTTGATCATATCTGGTATTTCCATTTCTTTTTTCCCACATGAGCACAAGACTTCCTTCATTGAAATTGATGCAAGGTGTATTTTCATCATATGGAAGCTCTGTGTGGACTGTTTCTTTGACAATTTCTTCATGTTTCTCATATTCTTCTTGCATAACATGAATAGACCCTGGCTCCTTCCCATGGTACTTTTCAGTCTTCTTTTTATCTGTACATGGGAGAAACATCTCTATGGAATCTTTCTGAATGAAGGGTAACTCAGATGGATCATACTCAATAACTTGTGGAGGCATATCATGGTAGTTTTCAATGACATAGTTAGGGTCCCTCAGATCCATCACATGTGCATCTTTCTTTTCCCTGTTATGTAATATCTCATGCGTTCCATCGCCCATGGGAATATATGCATGTGTAAGGTTCATACTCAGGAAACGTCCAAGGGCTGAGGACCAAGTCCTCGACAAGAGAAAACCCCAGGCATCCGGAACATCGATCACCAAATTGTCCATGAGGACGTTGATATGTGGAAAATCTATCAAAAATACCTCAACATCTTCACACACCCCCAAGACCTCGACTCTTATGGAATCAATACCACAAACATTTCCATAAGGTTGGGTTGTCTTCAAACCAAGTTGTCTTATCACCTTCAATGACATGACATTTGTTGAGGCCCCTGAATCAAGCATGCAGTTGTTCAATCGAAGGTCTTTCACGCCTAATGAAAGATAGAAAGGAGGGTTCTTGTCCCTTAGCCGATCGAGATACATAGTGTTCAAAATGATGGGAGGATCCTCCTTCTCAGTTGGCACCTGTAATATCCTAAAAATTTCCCTTTTTACGGAAGGGATCTTACACATCTCTGTGATTGGGACCGTATTATTCAGTTTTCCAAACATGCTTGCAACATCTATATTCAACTAAATGTCATCTGTAGGAGTTGGCTTAGGAAGAAATTCACATACCAGCGGTGAAGGTGGTGGAGCCACCTTTTCTGTTGATGGAAGAAGAGCATCAGGTTGTGATGGAGGGGTTGAAGCATTTTTTCTTCTGTAGGTTAGAATTTCCCTCCTCCTTAATTCCTTCTTCTGATCATCTGTCTATTTATTTAAGGGCCGGAGTCTCCCCTCTCTTTCTCCTATTCTTTTGGCTTCGTTGATCTATTCTTGGGTAACCTGTTCATCGTTGAAATTGAAAATCATGAAGTTTGTATCGTCAGGATAATCTTCGTCTTGTCGGGGGCACTTATCTTCCATGTGGGGTTCTTGGCATGGAAGACACCAAGCTTCTATATCAACTGTCCTAACTGGTTTCAAAGTATTTGGGGCCTTTGCCTCTTGTTGAGGTCTTGGTTTGCAACTGGTGGCATCTCTCTGTTGTTTTGCAAACTAAGTTCTAGGAGCAGATTGATTTCTTTCCACTATAGTCATACGGTTCATAAGTTTATTCTGCACATGAACAAACTGAGTATTCGTTTGGTCTATCTTTTGAGTCAGGAGAGCAATCGGATCAGGAACACTATTGTTGGAAACCTTCATCCTTGATTCTGTCTTGATATGAAGGTACTGAAAAGGTTCCATTTTTGAATCAAGGAGATTCTCTTCGTTGTCAATACTGAACTCTTTAGATCTTCCAATGATGTGGGATTTTTATCTTTAAGAATGTATTGGAACTTCCCTTCAAAACCATTCATGTAAAGGAGACGAACTGATGATGTTGTAGGACAGTAATCTGTTGGAATTTGATTGTACAACCTATCAAATATGGAAATGAATTTCTTTACCATTTAATTCTCCTTTTTCTTTATTTGATTGAACTGAGTCCCAACTGTCCCACCATCTGCCTTTTTCGACCATCTGCCCTTGAATAAGTTGGAAAAAGCATCATAGGACGTGATATGATTACAAGGGAGTCCTTTTCTAGCCATCATGGAGGATCAATCCTTGTATGCAAAGGAATCCAATTGTGAATTTGGAATGACAAAAGTTCTCTATTTGGGACACATCATTGGAGTAAAGGGGGTACAGGTACACCAAGAGAAGATCCAAGCTATACTTCACTTTCCCACACCTAAGACCCTCATAGAATTGAAGGGGTTTCTTGGCATTTGTTGCTATTGTTATCCCCGATGTCTAGGGATAACTAGGATATCATGTCTCGAGGCCCACAGGTCCTAGACATGGAGTACCGAGAGCAGGATTGACCTGAGCATGGCCCTGGAGGGCCCATGTTTCTTCTTTTTCGTGAGACTTGTCCTGTCAGCAGTAGCAGCTTCCATCACCATCGGCTTGG
>JASDQU010185522.1:1215-20712 GCA_032191745.1 Picea mariana | reverse complement strand
GAACAAAAACTATTGATTATTTCTCATATATTGTGCATGGTGTATTGTGGTGTATTGGTGTAACTCTTATACCATTGTTCATTTCTCATTGGATATAATTGAATGGTTTAATTATAAGTTGAAAAAGTTTTTAAATTGTACTTGATACTAATTCACCCCCCTCTTAGTATCAACAGTAAAAGACCCATAAAGGATCTGGAAAAGGAAGCAAGATGAACTGAACATTGAAGAATGTGCAATTTCTCTACAATACCAAAGCAGAAAAAGGGAATGGTACGTTGACAGTGGTTGTTCAAAGCACATGAAATGGGACAAGGACATATTTGTACAACTGAAGAAATAAAAATATGGATCATTTTCATTTGGCAAGGACAACTCGACTAGAATTATAGGGAAATGCACAATCAATCTTGGAAGCAAAGACGCCATGGTAGAAAATTTACTACTTGTCAAGAATATGAAGCATAATCTTCTAAGTATGAGTCAAGTGTGTGACCAGGGAGACACACTTCTATTCAACTCAAAGAAATGTGAAATAAGGAAAGAAGGGTCAGGATGATTGGTGGTGACAACAATAATGACTCCAAAAAACATATACATATTGAATGAAATCAGAAAGGAAATAAGTTGTTTGGTAAAGGAAGATGAAAGTTGTATTTGGAAAAAAAGAATGGGCCATATGCACTTTGACAATATTTTCAAAATCATCATAAAGGAAGCGGTAAGATAAATGCTTGAAATTTCAAAACCAACAAACACTATGTGCAAGAACTTCTAGCATGGAAAAAAAAAAGATATGAGTTCAGGACAAAGGAATACTCTACAACAAAAACATTGGATATTGTACACGCCGATCTATGCGGACCGATGAGAACAAAAGGGATCAATGGTGAAAAATACTTCATGTTTCTTATTAATGATTACACAAGAATGATCGAGGTCCATTTCCTCAAGAAAAATTCAAAATCATTTGAATGTTTCAAGATATTCAAAGAGATGGTTGAAAACGAAAATGAATTGAAAATCAAGTGCTTAAGATCAAATAATGGAGGTGAGTTCACATCAAAATAATTCATTTATTTCTATGAAGAACATGGAATAAAAATACAATTCTCAGTAGCTAGGGCACCTTAGCAAAATGGAATTGTTAAAAGGAAGAACAAAACTATACAGGAAATGGATAGAACCATGCTGAATGATTCCAAGTTGAGAAACATCTTTTGGGTACAAGAAGTACATACAATCGTTCATATATTGAACAAAGGAATTCTTAGAAGTAACAATGATAAGACTCCATATGAACTATGGAAGGGAAGATTGGAAAATGTCAAGCACTTCAGATTTTTTGGAAGAAAATGTTATATAAAAAGAGAAGATAATATGGTTGGAAAATTTGACTCCCAGGTTGATGAAGTCATACTCATTATATCCTCAAGAAAAAACAAGGCATACAAATGATATAACCAAAGAGTAAACAAAATACTGGAAAGCATCAATGTAAAAGTTGATCAAACAAATGTGTTGAAGACCATGAAAGAAATTAGAAATTCAAAAGAGCGGGAAACAAAAGAAGAACTAAAGAAAGAACAAGAAGAAGAACCAGAAGAGAAGAAACCGAAATTAGAGAAAGAAGAAACAAAATACAATCAACAATATCTCCATACACCTTCTAAGACACCTAAATGCTGGTATTAGAAGAATCATCCACCAAAACAAATTATTTGGGATAAAAATGCAGGAATAGAAACCAAAAGAAGAAAACAAGCACGTACACTAGAACAAAGACATCTATCATTATTATCTATAGTTGAACAAAGCCTCTTTGAGTAAGTCAACAATGATGAACATTTGATCAAGGCCATGGAAGAAGAATTGAATCAAATAGAGAAGAATGAGACATGGGAACTAGTTCCAATACCTAAGGACAAAATCATCATAGGCACAAAGTGGGTATTCAGAAACAAGTTGAGCGAAGATGGACAGGTAACCAGAAACAAGGAAAGGTTAATATGAAAAGGATATGCACAAGTTGAAGGTATATATTTTGAAGAAAACTTTGCTCCAGTAGCCAGAATGGAAGCAATCAAAATGTTCTTAGCTTATTCATGCTCCAAAAGGATCAAGGTATGTCAGATGGATGTAAAATCATCCTTCCTTAATGGATAATTAGAAGAAGAAGTTTACATAGAACAACCAGAAGGGTTTCAACTGTCAAATAAGGAAGACTATGTTTGCAGATTAAAGAAATCACTTTATGGACTCAAGCAAGCACCTAAAGCTTGGTATGCAAGATTGGATAGATACTTACAGAAACAAGGATTTAAAAGGGGTAGCACATATATTAATCTCTATACAAAAGTGGAACAAGACAATTAGACTATCATTAAATTATATGTGGATGACATCATCTTTGAAAGCAATGATGACATGTTGAGTCAGAAGTTTTCCATAGATATGTAGAGTGAGTTTGAAATGTCCCTACTTTGGGAGTTGACTTTCTTATTGGGACTTCAGATATCCCATCTAGATGAAGGCATATTCATTTCCCAAACCAAGTACATCAAGGAAATGTTGAATAAAATCAGAATGGAAGATTGCAAAAACGTACGCACTCCTATGGTGACCGATTGCAATTTGATCAAGGATGATGAATATAAAGAATCATATCAGAGACTCTATAGATCAATGATTGGGAGTTTACTCTGTGTGACAGCCTCAAGACCATATGTGATGCAAATAGTTGGATAGGTCGCAATATTTCAAGAAACACCAAAGGAATCTCATGTCCTAGCAGTAAAGAGGATTTTCAAATATCTCAACGGAACAATAGAGTTTGCGTTGTGGTATCTGAAAGGTAATGAGTTGACTATGGTTGCCTACACAATTAAAGATTAGGAAAAAAATATTGATGACAAAATAAGTACTAGTGGAGCATATTTCTGCTTGGGTGATTGATTAGTATCCTCGTTGAGCAAGAAGTAGTCTTCAATATCCTTATCCACAACAAAAGTAGAATATATTGCAACAACCACATGTTGTACTCAGGTTCTTTGGATGAAGCATAATATGCAAGACATACAAGTGAAATATGATGAGCCCATTCTGATATTCTGTAACAATAGTACTAGTGCTATAAGCAACTCCAAGAATACGTTATGCATTCAAAGACCAAACATATTCCTATTAAGTTCCATTTTCTATGGAACAAGTCACATAAAAGAATATCAAGTTGAAGTACACTGGGAAAAAAGAACAGATTCCAGACATATTCATAAAGCCTCTTCCTAGGGATACCTTTGAGTATCTCCGCCAGAAACTAGTAGTAATTTCTACTCCATAGTGATTTGCACGCCATCTAGAAAAATAGTCAGGGGGAGATATACTGTCATGGGGAGTTACTCTTTGTCATTGATATCAAAGGGGGGGAGAAATATAAGAAGCATGAATACATGGGGAGAAATGTTCATAGGTGGAGTATGAGTGTTTCCATCAATGCCAAAGGGGGAGATTGTTGGAAAATTCATTGTCATTGATGTCAGAATTAGAAGAAGCCCTGAAGAAAGTCTAGAATATCCGAGAAGTGATGGGTTTATTTTAAGGAGTCTCCAAATTGGTCCCTTTATGGAATATCTCTAAGCATGTTACTCACGGGAATTTTCTTTGAAAAAACCTACAATAAATCCCTAGATGTCAAGAAAAGAAGCTTGGAGCTATGGTCAAGAAGCCCCATAAGTAAGGAAGGGAAGGCCCGGAAGCAAGGATAAGTTACCCCTAAAGTAGGCTCCAATGAAATAAATATTAAAAATATAATTAAGATAACCAAGTACAAGTAAACCCCTTTTGCAATAATAATTAAAAAACTAAATTGAATTTTATTTGGGCCAATTCAACCCTAAAGAGAGGGTGCCAGATCTAGTATAAATAAGTCACCTAGGAGTTCATTTTTTACATCAACTTAAGTGACATCTATTATCACCATAAAAAAATTCTTTCGATGGAATCCAAGTCTCGAAATTTGGTGAGGAGCTACATTGGTGTGGAGGCACGATAGTTTGGAGGATCAGTTCACATATAGTGAAGAAAGGGATAAACATAGTGGAGACGTGGAAGTGATGGGGCCGGTTGGGCCATAGATCTTGAGCAACCCATATCGGCGGTCAGGAGACATATAGGGAAAGGAAATAACGTGAAGGTAAAGCACTAGAGAGCGGGTCGGGGAAAATACTGTGGTTTTAGCCCATAGACACATGGCGCCACCAAAGGCATATCAGGGCAAAAAGCGGTCTACCCGAAACCATTTTTCCTCGCCCTCAATATTGAAAAGCGCATATAAAAGGAGGGCTCTGGTCATTATTTTATGATATTTCAAATATTTTGAATGTTTGCAAATTGGCGCAAATGCTCTGTCGAACCGAAGCTCAATAGTGAACCAGACTCACGCATTCTCCGCTAATTCACAGGTATTTTTCATCATGGCCATGAATCCTGTCATTTCATCTGTAACAAAGCAATATCTCTCCTCTAATGAAGAATCCCTAATTGACAGGGACTCAGATATTTTTGACACGAAAATACCCGTCTCACCCATTTTCGTATCCAGAGCCAATTTGTTAGACAATGTCGGGAAATGAATACCCTTCCTTGAAGTGGCCCAAGCATCCATAACTCCTTACACCTTCGAAGTCGCATTCCCTTTCCCATAGTTCATAAGCTAGTGTGCAGAACAATATTCGCAGGAAGAAAAGGTCATTTTGAATAATTTAGGGTCAGAGGTCTTGTGCATAATAGTTAGCATGTCAATTCGACATGCTCTCGATACACTAGAGTCTTCCCCCGCAGTGTCAGAGCCCTTCGAGGAAGAGAAAATAATCACAGTTTATAGAGAGTGCCCCCTTGGGGTCAAAACCCTACTTTTGCAAACCATTGTTAACCTCGAACATAATTCTGAGAATCTGTCATTGCCTATGGATGTAAGTGTCATGATTATGGAGGTCCAGTGGGCCTGTTCCATACTTTGTCAGATTTTAGGATTAGATAATGAAAAATTTGTAGTAGAGGTCATGTTGGGTTTTCTGTTGACCTTTTTTCAGTAAGATTCCAGTCAGTCAGTCTGTATCAGCTTTGAATATTTCATCGTCGATAATGTGCACAAACAATTGGTAAATTTCCAATCACTAAGACACTTTAGGTATTACACTCATTTGCTAAGAATGTTCCTGGAAATAAGTAAGATAGAATTCCCTGAAGCTGCATTCATCTCAACTGAATGAAAAAGGATTGCAATGCTTATTTTTATAAATAAGATCATGTCCATGGTTTATAGCCTAATCTTCAGTACAGGCCTGCCAAGGGTTTTGGAAGAAATGAAAATCTCTTTACAACCCAACCCAGAGAACAGGATAGGAGATTGGATGTTGTTCATGCATTCTATTGTAATTTGGGTATATGGTTATCAAGAGGGACCTTACCTTTTACCTATCTTCTTGACTCCCAGAGTCTTTTTCCTAGAGTTCATTAGACAAAGGATCATTTCATAAACATAGTATTTTCTGAAAACGCACAAGGCATCTAACTTAAAGTTTCCTTTCATAATAGGACCCTTTGTGTTAAAGACTAGGTCATGTTTGCCTCAAATCCAGGCCAAGCTCAATGAATTTGGGTTTACATAGTTATAAGGGAGGAAATATGATCCACACTAGGTCATATATAAAAGAAGGTCGATGAGCAGACAAGGTCCCTATGAGCATGAGCATGTTGAAGGATTTGATAAACTGGCAAATCTAGAAACTTGTGCAGATATGGAAATCATTTTGTAGCTTGATCAGACACAACAACTAGATTCAGCCCCACAACAAATCTAGACATAGAAAACCTCTCCAAGGCTGGCCATTAAATATCCAAATATGATTGTTTATAACAAGAGGAGCAGTTCAAAGGCCCTAAGGGCTAGTAGTCAGCAAAATGCTCTCAAGAAAATGAAAATCACACCATCTTCTCAGATAGTAGACTTGGAGGAATAAGAGCCCAAAGAGAAAATGAGCATGGATATGGTAGAGAGAAGAACCAAAAATGAAGAAGCTACTACAGAGAGCATGCCACGGGGTGAAAGAAGCTCAAGAGTTTTCAGCAGCAAGAAACGTGTCTTTAGTAAGACACCTGGAGCAGTCTACCAATCCAAAGAAGATTTGGTAAACCAATACATTGTGGAAGGAAATATGGCCATGAGTGAAGTTATGGATTTGTTACCTAAAGTAGAGAGGATCTCCTAGCACAATTCTTCCATGTTCTTAGTCAAGGATGTAGAAAGAAAGACATTCAACATAGCAGTGGGAGATGATGATAAAGTGTCTGAAATCAGGGTACATTATGAAAATATTGGTACCCCAGACAAGGTAAATTTCCACAGAAACGCCATTGACATGATATATTCATATTACCTAAGTCTGAGTTTGAGGGTTTCAAGATTGACAACCCATGCACTCAAATTGGATGGAAAATTGAAGCAGTAAAAAGAATCCAGCAGAGCATGGCAGACACAGGTCAAAATATTGGAATATGAAGGCCCTCGAGGGGTAAAACATTCCTTAGATGAGAAAGAAAAGATGATCCAAGGCCTGAAGAAGAAGATGAAAATGTCTGCTACATAACATCCACAGACAACAAAGCTCGTTGCTCTAGATCAAGAAAAGGATACATTTAGATAGGAAGCACTAAATTACAAAGCCAAAGTATTGCAGCTAGAAAAGGAAAAAGAGAGTTGGTCACAAGGATAGGCAGTAACATCAGACACAACTATTGTCATGCCTTCTACTGCATAAATTGGGCCTAACGTTGATGGACTGGTTCAAGCTATGTCCCAAGTTAGCCTGAAAGAAGGGGAAATCAATAATCTCAAAGGAGATATAGAAAGGTTGCAACAGGAAATGAAAATTAATAATGAGAAGATGGCCCAATTCTAAAGGAAAAATCAAGAGTTGTAGGAAAGAGTGAGAAAATTGAAAATGAGATTGAAAGGTAAAGGAATTTTGCAAGGATCTAAACATGTAATCTAGGACTTTGTCGTTGTTGAGGCTGCCAAATTCAAGGTATATCTGAATTTCATAAATGACAAAGACAACATGGTTGTCACTGCCCAAAGCAGGTGTATAGTTGTAAATGAAACATTGGCGAAAAAACCCTCAGAATGGTCCCAAAACTCTATAAATTTTCTTAATTATGTTCCTACCGCTGATCTAAAGACCATTGGGGTCAAAGACATGACTGCACTAATCATTTGTGCTAGCAGGATCATCACTAAGCACAATTTTCTCAAGTCAATTCAAACCAAAGTCATGCAGATGGAGCAGAGTATAAAAGAATTTAAGGATACATTTGAACAATTGTTTGCCAAGGGCCTCCCACCATTTTGGGATGGAAAAGGAAAACTACACGACCCATAACAGTACAAATCCCTCCTCACATAGTGCAGAATGGATGATTCTAAGTTTGACTTTTTGGAAGAAAACTTGAAGGGACCAAGTCTGGTGGAATATCTAACTACAGATTTTGATATTTTGAATAAGTTTAAGACAGTGAAGAGCAGGATGATGACTATGTCTAATGCTACTTGCATTGATCTAGATATTTTGATAAAGGAAATGATGGATTATAGGATTCTTTTTTACTTAGAGTGAAAGGAGATTGTGTGGCTGGGCAGGACGAAATGCAGTTTTCCGGGGACCAGTAAGTAACCTCCAAGTGTCACCAAATTGGCAAGTTCGACAGGAGATCGGAGCAAGACAGATGGCACAGAGGAAGCTGAGCATTCAGAGAGATTTGTCCCTAGTTTATGAAACGTTTTTTGTTTAAATCATTGTAAATCGGTTCACCTACCAAAACCGTTGCCTTGTAATTATTGTAGTCAGTTTTTAGACACTGAAACACTTCAATTTCAGCCATTGTAATCGAATTGTATAAGTAGTAGAAATTCTAAACGAATTAATGTTGGTAGAAGTGCAAGGGAACCTTCTTAGTTGTTTTGAACTACATTGTAATTTTATGGAGTTGGATTGAATACATATGCAAAAGCTTTGAAGTCTCTATGAAAAGATTCTAATGGTGGTGATATGATTTTTTTCTTCTCTCATCATATGTATTTCCTGTGTTCTTTATTTCCATTTGCATTGTCTTCTTTTTAAATTGGATAGTTAAAAGCTCAGAATTCATCTTGTGATGCTCTCAACTTAAGCAATTTAAACTATGTGTGTTTATTCTTAACTAATTCAGAATTCATTCCATAAATGCTCTGATGCAGTTATTTTTTTTCTCCTTCTTCCTAAACTTCACTTAAGCTCAATTTGTAGCTCAGATTCATTGCCTCATTTAGCCTTTATCCTCTGGAGATTTCTACCGACCAGTCATTTTTTTCCTTCATTTCAGAATTTTCTGACTCCATAGCCCTAAGAGTCCCTCCCCTTCTTTGCCAACAAACTTTATAAAAACCCCCAAAACAATCTGAATCTAGCCACTGATGCCAAAGATATATCAAGTGACACGAGATAGCCCTCTCTAAGTTGAGCAGGCTAGTGCCCAGCTGTAAAGTAGGTTGAAACAATTACCTCTGTCGTTTGTCTATCAGCCGGACAAAATTTACAGAGTGCTAACAACATCTATATGAGGTAAAAAAGGAGATATGAGGTAGTGAATATCTAAGGAAGTGGAGACAAAAGGTATAGATCTGAGGCAGCGAATATCTAAGGAAGTGGAGACAAAAGAAAGTGAATATATGAGCTTGTGTAGATTTAAGCTTGCTTACAGTGTGAACTACAGGAAGGTTAGGTCGAGTTTTAGAGCCATGTTAGGTGTATACTTCAGGGGGAGTTATACCAAAGTCTTTCACAGAAATATTAAGTCATATTTAAGGAGGAATAAGGTTGGTTTTTAGAGTAGTCTCCAAGCAAACTTCAGCCCTGCTAATGGAGCACTTCTAGCCGAGCTCCAGATCAGAGTTTGTGGTCTTGCTTTTTTTAAGTACATTAAAGGTATATCTATGTTGAAGCTAAAGTCTATTTGCAGTAGAAGTTTGCAAGGTTTTTAAGGGAGTTGTATATTTTTCCTTTGGCACAAGTAAAGAGGATTGTCTAAGATAAATTTCAAAGTATGTTTCTTGAGATATATAGGAAGACTATTCAAGCAATATTTCAAGGTAAATAAGGAAGCAAAGATGTTAATAGAATGAGTAGGTGAAGGTAAAGAAGAAATCATATGAAGAGTAAAGATCAAGGGTGATAGAGTCTAATTCTTGCAGCTATCAAGGCAAGGGTTTACCTTGAAAAATCCATCAAGGTGTGATCTATTCAAGGGTGTATCTTTTGTAAATCTTGTAAAGAAAATATTTGAGAATAATTTTTGAAATAAGGGTGGTTGGGTGGTGCTCAAGAAGATTGGTGTCTTCATTTTTCAGGTTGGTACCTGCAAAGTGTGAGTTGGTGCTCACAAGGGGTTGGTGCCTCCTTCTAGTTGGTGCTAGAAAATTAAAAGGGTTGGTGTCTCCTTCCAGTTGGCACTGGAGAATGTTAGAAGTTTGTTATTTCGATGGATGTAATCTTCGGATATATTAAAAAGCCTTTAGTGGTTTTCTGCCATTTGAGTTTCCACGTAAAATTCTTGTGCATTGTGTATTTGTGGTTGTTTGATTCAATATATGATATATTGAATGAAACAATATCTTGAATAAAATTATAAGTAGAATAAGTGATAAATTGTTGATACTAATCCACCCCCCCTCTTATTACCCATGAATATACCAACATATGTGTTGTGTAAAATCCGTGTGCGCTAATTATGGGTGTGTGGTGCATGCGCTACATTTTGGTGTTGCACGTGTAGAACTTGTTTGTTCTTAATATGGGTGTCTAATCCAGAACTTTTGCACACAAATTCTATTTTGTGATCTATAATAGCATAAACTAGTGATTTTACACGAAAATGTTGTAGTTTTGAAGGTCATAATCTTGCAGGCCATTTTTGATGGCCTAAACAATGTTTTTAGGAGTTCTACTCTTTGAGACTGAAGTGTCATAAGAACCACATAGATTATTTGTATGTTAAATTAAATAACTCGGATAGATCTTTCCAACAAGTTATATGTTAGAAAAATAGAGCTCGTATGAGAAAGTTATATTTGAAATCGTGCAAGGTAAATGTTAGTACTAGTTTACTTCCATAGGGCATAACTCCTTGCTCAAAAGTCGGTTTGGGATGAAAGAGTAGTATACTAAAATATAATGAACCATAGAAGATGGGCATGGAGTTATATTTGGAATATGGGTACCTAAAAGTGTACAGGATGAGAGGGAATATTCATGTATCACTCAGTGCAAAAAGGGGAAAACAATCAAAACTTTAGTGGGTTGTAACTAGTAGCTTGGATATTGGATAAATGTGAAACTTGTTCATATTGATCAAAATATGGGAATGAGGAAGCCCAATTGGGCTTCTATCAAAATTACAAAAGATTGGGTGTTTGGAATTAATTTCATTAGATGAAGAGCGCACTTAAAGGGAATAATTGTGCATACTTTGATGGAATTGTTGAATTATTTTGTCTAAGAAATCTTATTGCATGCACATTTTGTAGATCTAAGGGCACAAATAGGGCATATCAAGATCAGAAGAGAGTTCAAAAACATGGAATATGCAGAGAGGACTTACAACCATGAAGATGGAGTCAAGGGGTTGTGTGTCAGCATGGGTAATGTTGGGACATGATCAAATGGGCATGGAGAAGGAAAAGTGGAAAGCATGAATTTGGTAGAGACAATAAAGAGTTTACAAAGAGATGTGTTGAGTTATAAAGATGATAATGAGAATCTTATGAAAGCTAAAGATAAACAAGATGGAATCAACATCAGGTTGTTTCAAACATTGGATAGAATATAGAAGAATGTGGATAAGGGGACAGAGTCAATAAATTCAAAGAAACATGGATCTCATGAAAAAAGGGGAGAATCTATAAGTGTTGGCATGCATCATCATCACTCACTAAGGAATTCAATTAGAAGAGCACCCATAGACCCAATTTTATCTCCGATAAAAAAGAATAGCAAAAGATGAGGATGCAAAGACTTTGTTGTTGGGGATAAGGAAGTATTTTCAATTGCATAATTATTCCTCCCAGGCATAAGGAATAATTTCAATTTACCAGCTAAAGGGGAAAGCATCAAAGTGGTGGGACCAGATCATGAAAGTACAAGACATTGATGAGAAGAAACTCACTTATAGGAAGTTCAAAAAATATTTTCAAAAAAAATACTTGAACAAGTGTTATTATGATATGAAGATGAAGGATTTCTTTGAAATCGATCTCGGGAGTATGACCATGGATGAGTATGAAAGGAGATTCTTAGAGTTGTTGAGATATGTTTATTTCATCAAGGATGAGCATGTCAAGATTCAAATATTTCTAAGTGGGATACCATCCTTTTTCAGTGATAAGATATAGTTTGATGATCCCAAGGCATTGGATGAAGAAATAAGGAGAGCCAATTTCTTCTATGATCAACATAGAGGAAGACCAAATTTCCAAAAGGCTTGTGAATATGGAAAGAAAGGTAAGATGGAGTAGAGGAAGAAAGGGTATAAGCCACAAATATTCAAGAATAACTCTCAATGGAAGAAAACTCAAAATGAGTCGAAAATGTCAGAAAAATTGGAAAAAAGGATGAGGCTACAACCTATCAAATGTTGGGGATATGATGCAGATCACATGTACAGATATTTCCCTCATAGAGGTGAAAGAGTTAAGATTATTCACAACGTACAACAAGATGATATAGTTGAGGAAATGGGAAGAAGCATGCCAAGGATCTATGCAGCCCTGGACAACAAGCAAGCTAAATTTCAATTTCATATGATTGAAGTGGAAGGTAAGATAAATGATCAACCTATTACAATTTTAATTGATTCAGGAGATATTCATAGTTATATAGATCCTAAGTTGGTGGAAATATTTCATTTGCAAAGAATAAAGATTGGGAAATCAAGTCTAGTTCAGTTAGATACATGAGCTAAGAGAAAAATTAATGAGTTGGTTAAGGAATGTCCAATGGACATGAACAGAATGAACACACATGAAGATTTGAATGTCATACCTTTCGGTTCATATGAATGCCTAGTTGTTATGGATTGGTTGGACAATAATCATGCTATCCTATACTATTATAACAAGAAATTTACTTGCTTGGATGAGGAAGGGAACTTGAGAACAGTTCAAGCTATTCCAAGGGAAGTAACTATCAGAGAAATTTCAACCTTGCAGTTGAAGAGAAGCTTCAAGAAAGGATGCAAAATATTTGCAACACATATTGAAGAGACAAATAAACATAAAGTGCCAAGAATAAAAGAATACACAGTCCTAAAAGAATCTGAGGATGTATTTAGAGAGATACCAGGCTTGACACCAAAGAGAGATATTGATTTCTCTGTCAATTTTATTCATGGAGTAGCCCCAGTGTTCAAGACTCCTTATAGAATGAGTACACTAGATATGAAGGAATTGCAAATGTAGCTTGAAGAGATTTTGAATAATGGGTATATAAACCCAAGTGTGTCACATTGGGGTTCTCCAATGCCATTTGTGAAAAAGAAGGATGGAACTTTAAGTTTTTGAAATGATTTCAGGCAACTGAACAAGGTGAATGTGAAGAACAACTATCCTTTGCCAAGGATAGATGAACTTTTTGATTAGATGAAAGATGCAAATATCTTCTCCAAGATTGACCTCGGTTCAGGCTACCATCAGGTGAGGATTAAAGAAGAGGATATCAACAAGTCAACATTTAGAAAAAGGTATGGCCATTATGAGTTTGCAATGGTGCCATTTTGGTTACCAAATGCACTAGTTGTCTTCATGTGTTTGATTAATGGTATTTTCATAAATCACTTGGATAAGTTTGTCATTGTTTTCTTGGATGGAATACTTATCTAATATAAGTCTGAAGAAGAGAATGAGAAACACTTGAGAGTGGTGCTACAAGTATTGAGAGAGCATCAACTGTATGCAAAGTTGAGAAAGTGCTCATTTTATTAAAGGTAGATACATTATTTGGGACATATCATTTCTGAGGAAGGGATAGCAGTGGACCCTGAAAAAATAAAATCCATTGAAGGATGGCCAGCACCAAATAATGTCTTAGAGGTGAGATCATTCATGGGCCTTGTTGGTTATTATAGAAGATTTATTGAAGGCTTTTCAAAAATTGGACACCTAATCACTTCTTTGCAAAATAAAGGTATGAAGTTTGAGTGGACTCTTGAATGTGATGAAATATTTCAGCACTTGAAGAATTTGTTGACAAGTGCGCCAATATTGAATATTGTTGATCCAAATGAATATTTCATTGTGTGCACTAATGCTTTCAAGGAATAGCTTGGAGGAGTCCTAAACCAAAATGGGCATGTGATATGCTATTAGTCAAGGAAGTTGAAGGAGCATGGACGACATTATGCCACTCATGATTTAGAATTGAAATCCATAATTCATGCCTCTAAGATGTGGAGGTATTATCTTATCGGAAAATGATTTGACTTGAGGACAAACCATAGTGGTCTGAAATATTTGTTTGGACAACCAACTTTGAATTCTATGAAAATCAAATGGTTGGAATTCCCCAATGAGTATGACTTTGATATAAAACATATCAAAGGAAAGGAGAACAAGGTGGTCGATGCACTCGGTAGGAGGGTGCATGAGATGCATGCTACAACCATTAGCATGTGAAAATATAATTTAAAAGACTGAATTTTGGAAGATGAAAAATTAGATCATCACTCTGTGAAAACAACAAAAAAATTATAGCAGGGTAATTCTTAGCAGAAAATTATAGATTATTAGATAAAGGGAGGATGGAATCCTAGTGTACAGGGGAATATTTTATGTGCCTAATTTTTAGGATTTGAAAAATATGGTGCTGATGGAAATGCATAATGTGTCTTATGTTGGGCACCCAAGTTACCAAAAAACCATTGCAGTTGTAAAGAGCCAATATTTTTGGCCCAGTGTGAAAAAATAAGCGGTTGATTACATATCCAGATGTCTGGAATGTCAGAAGGTAAAGAATAAGCACAAACATCCAGCTGGTTTTCTACAACCATTTCCCATTCTGGAGTGGAAACATGAAGTTATGACAATTGATTTTATCACCAAGATACCCAAAACAGTGAAGCAACATGATTCCATCATGGTGGTGGTGGATAAGCTAACCAAAGATTCTCATTTTATTCCCGTGAAGTTCACTCCCAAAGAAACAAAAATTGCAGTTATTTATATGAGAGAAATTCTCAGGCTACATGGTGTGCCTAAGGAAATTGTTTCTGACAAATATCCCAAGTTCACATCCAAATTTTTGAAGGGATTATTTAAAGGAATTGGGACAAATTTGAGTTTTAGCACAACATATCACCCAGAATCAGATGGGAAAACATAGATGGTCAATCGGGTGATTGAATATATTCTAAGGATATATGTGATGGATAAACCATCAAAGTGGAAATACTTTCTACATATAGTTGAGTTTTCTTATAATAATGGGTATCAAGCATCTTTAAATATGATCCCATTTGAAGCACTATATGTCTAAAAGTGAAACACACCAGTGAGTTGGGACAAACCAACAAACAAAGAAGTAGTTGAGCCATAATTGCTCAGAGAAATGGAAGAGAAGATGGTGAAAATAAAGCAAAATTTAAGGGTTGCTCAAGACAAGAAGAAAATTTATGCAGACAAAGGTAGAATGCATAGATAATTTAAAGTGGATGAGCATGTCTTCTTGAAATTGAAAGACAAGAAGAGTTCACTAAAATTGGGGAGCTTCCCAAAGATGCAACAACCTTTACATAATGTGTTTCATGTATCTTTTCTTAAAAAGTATGTGCCTAATGTTAATCATCTAATTGATTGAAATGTGATTTAGGTTGAGCAAGAAGGAGACTTATGAGTTCATTCAGTGTGCATATTGGACAAGAAAGTCAAGTTTCTCTGGAATCACGCAATAGGATTGGTAAAGGTCTAGTGGACCTATTACGGTTCTAAAGATGCAACCTATGAACATGAGGATGACATGAGGGAAGAGTACCTGCATATTTTTGAATATTTGTATTGTACATGTGTATATAATGCACTAAGTACAATGCATAAATAATGGAGAGGGGAATGCAATACCCCTAGGCCAAACCCCAAAGTTGGAAATGTACATATTCTTTATAGCATGGTGAGTTAGGATGTCTTGGGCTAGAGTGTTTGTGTTTTTGTGTGTGTACAGAGAGAGAGAGAGAGAGAGAGAGAGGCAAGAGTGCTTATGTGATTAGGCTAGTGAGTCTAACAAATGTATTATTGTAGACCAAGTCATACGAAAGAGTATAGGGGGCTAGAACTCGACGAGAGCGAAAGGGGCCTGAGGGATTAAGAAAAGGGAATAAGTAAAGGGGTCTTGAGCCAAGGAATAAAATAATATTATTCCTATGTCATAACATTTATGATATACTTTATCCTAATTTCCTAAGTAAGAGGAACAAAATACCAAGTTGAGTCAAAGGCATTTCCTAGAGTGACAAGTTTCAAGATAGGAGCATGAAATATAATGTGGGGAACGTAGTGTTTTTCCATCATCATTTCTTCCAATCATTCACCTATTTTGTTTTTTTCTATCATCTACACCTTGGTTGGAGAGGGTAAGAAGAAGTTGAAGCTAAATGTTACCCAGTAAATCCATGGTGGTTTGGGCTGAAGAAGCAGGTTCTTAGGTCTGTGGAGAATTCTCTCTAGGTGAAAGAATTGTTGGGAATAGATTTCCCTGAAGTTGAATGTTACCCAACAAATCCTTAGTGGTTTGAGATAAATGATAAGGTCTTTAGGCATGTGGATAATTCTTTCTGGGTGAGAGAACCATTGGGAATAGCTTTCCCAATGTGTTGGGATAGTGCATGTTGTAACTCCTTGAGAAACCTTGTGTTCCAAGTGATACAGAGCTCTGATACTTCCTGGATAGCTTGTTGTTGAATCCTTGTAAGGGAAGTGGGACAGCCCGAAGGAATATTGAGTAGAGAATGGGGTACATTTCCTTGGGTGAGACAGGTTGTGGGGAATGAGAGTTTGTGAACTAGGAATTGTTCCTAGACTGTGCACCTGAGTTTGTTCATTACTGAGTTGTTTTCCAGGCCTTATCTTGTCTTAGGTAGCCTTTTCTCTAGTGGAGTCATAGCCCAATCTCAGGGGTGACTTGTTGTTGAGATTGTATGAACAAAAAACTCTACGGCTAGGAGGAACGTCTAAGGTCTGCATGTAGTTGGTGAATTATAGAAAAATATAAGTGTTCTTTATGTATGTTTACATGTTGTTTATCATTTGTATGTTTGTGTTAATTTTGTTTGTTGAAATTGTACATAATTATGCATGGATGTCCATGTTATTGTTAGTTATGCATAATTGTTGCATATGCAGGGCATGTTAGTTAATAATTGTTACCTACTAATAAATTTGAGTAGCAATAGAAATGGGATTTAGGACTGAAGCTTGAATTTCTATATGTGATATGAAAAAGATGTGTGCACGATACAAGGTCGATTGCACGTGGGAGGAATGCCTCAATGAGTTATTTCATTGTAAGAATTGGTATCAGAGAATAAAATTTGTGTAACACGACTCAACTTGGGGATGGGTACATTACATTGAAGTTTCAGAGCAAATTTCAGGTTTATTGGTAATGGGAGACGTTACATCAGTGAAGAACCAATGACTTGTTGCAATATCATCTTCATATTAGTGAGTGGGTATTTATATTTAATGATTTCTTGATTGAGGTCTCTGAAATCAACACAAAGGAGAATTTATCCATTCTTCTTTCTTACCACCAAAGGATTTTAAATCCATTTTGAATTTCTAATAGAAAAAATTATAACTGCCTTTTTTAATTTTTCCAATTCTATCTTCATTAGAGACTTTATCTTGGGATTTATGATTCTTAATTTTTTCTTGAAAGGTTTTGATCCCTCTTTGATCTCTATGATATGATGAAATATAAACTTTTCATATTCTTTTAAATCATCATAACTCCAAGAAAAAATGTCATGAAATTCTTTGAAAAGTTGAGTATATCGATCAATTTATTAAGAAGTGCAACCGGTACCTAGATTTATGTACTATAGAGAATCAGGGGTACCAATGTTCATATTTTGTGTCTCTTCAACTTTCCTAATAGATGGTTCTTCTTTTGGGTCAAGAATGTTTGTTTGGTCATCTCTTGTAAAAAGGGATTCCAAGCTGACATAGTTCTTGGGAGTAAGTATAAGATTTTGATTATGAATTTCCTTTTGGGGATTTTGATTTTATTCTAAGTAATTTGATATCATTGACTCATTATCAGTGAGAAAGCTTGCACTGTGTTCATTATTTTCAAATAATTGTAAATATTCTTGATTACCAGGTATTGAAGGCCGGAAACTTGTCTTTACATGAAACGTACTCTGATTCTTTATTAATTATTAAATTCTTGTGTTCTTACCATGACCTTCTTATACATTGCTCTATCTCAAAAACTTATTGCACCATTGAATTCCTCTCAAAATTCTGAGAAAAATGAGTATAAACACACTATAATTTCCTCAAGGAACCCTTTGGCACAAATTAAGGTGCAAACTCAAAGTCTGGATACCTCACGGAATGAACTTCGAGACACATATGCATAGCTTGGCCACACATATCTAAATCTGTACTCTATCGTCCCCTCTTTTTGTACCCTCTCTCAGTCTAGATGTCATCTTAAATAGGACACAGGCCCCAACTGTTGTCTGGAACAATAAGCAAACATTAAATGTAATATTGTTGGCATTCCTTAATAAACAGTGCTTTGGGTGCAGTGGTTAAAATGTTTGAATTTTATATAGTAGGTTGCGGGATCAAAACTCGTCGACCACGCCATATCTTATGGTGTTTTGTTGAAACTATATAGTAATGTATTTATGGCATTATAAACCCTGCACAAATATATGGTATGGTTACATGGGATTTTAATAAACCATGGGTCGGGGGCTTATCCCTCGACCCTTTTTCGACTGATCAAACTTTCAAACAAATTCAAATACATTTCATGCCATATGTGGTTAATTAACACAGTGGTGGAGTAATGGTAAGGCGTTGGATTGTAATGCAAGAGGTTGGGAGTTCAACTCCAATCGACCCATAAATTTTTTGATAAATCCAATGGGAGGTTTCCACATGAAAGCCTCTCATTGGTCCACCTGTGCAAACCATGCCATGTGTCAAATGTTGATTAATCCACTTGGATTGTATAATTTCCCTGTCACCTTGCCAAATCAGTTGTACAATATGACATGTGGCACCCTATGGTGCTTCCACATTAGCCACACTGATCTCTACCAGCTTGGACTTGGCTTGTACCTTATCTGACACTTTTCCAAGACTTCTCAGCAACTAAAAGGGTAAATTTAGGGATTGTTTTCTAGTGAAATGCATCAATAGTCTAATATGATACTGATAAACCATATTAAATCTACCCCCACATGTAAAATATCTCTATATAACATTGATAATATTATCAAAGTATTCCAACGTATGGCTTCTAGGTACTCCTTTGGATAAGTTGTCTTCTTGATATTCTGGCTTCAGGAAATCCTTGGAAAAGGTAGATTTCAAATACATAGATTTGAACCATTTTTATCCTTGAATTGGTATCTCTGTAGCTATGGAAATGGAGTGTTTTGTAACTTCAAACTCAAGTGTACCAACTTTTGTCTTTACTCCATTGAAGTTCAATGCAAATTGTTTGGCCACTTCAAGGTGTCCTCTCTACATTTTTTTACAAAAATCTAGGCAACCTACTCTCTGAAAGGATTCTCTAAAAAATGGATCTGAATTAATGAGTTGTAGGTCATGGGGTTCAGCTCTAACAATCTATCGTCCTTTATGGACTTTCTTCATTTGTTGAGCCTCCATGGAAAGTAATTCAAATAAGAGTAAAAATATCTCTGATAAAAGTTGCCAACAGACTGTGTGATGAAATATGGTGAACTTAGGGTTTTCCTACAAGTAGGGTTTATACCAGAACAATATTGCAGAGACTAAAAATGTAACTGGAGCTAGAAGATTGGATGAAATGATGACAACCTGAGGCTAAATGAAGTCTCAAATAGTAATACTTTGAAGCAATTGTGTAAAACAAAGAGTTTGCAGTGCTAACTTAGTTTACAGCAGGTGGTTTTTGTTGAAAAGTCAACAAGAAACATGTGTCTAATTTACTTTTCCCTTAATTAAATTACACAATAATTAATAATCTATTATTTCATTCATAACTGAGTGAGTTGGATTTGTAACAGAATCATAAGTGTAGTTAAGTGAGTTAAGATCAGTTGTACTAGTTGTAACTAAACATGCACTAGTGAGAGTTCAGTTAATCAGTGAACTCACATGCAACTGAAGATTCACCACGGTTAACTACATGCATG
>JASDQU010185520.1:0-16890 GCA_032191745.1 Picea mariana | reverse complement strand
AATAAAGTAAGTTGACGATTGAATATATTTTGCTATCTTCACTTTGGTTGGTTTGTGTTGTCTTGGTCTTGACCTCACGAGAGCACCAGAGTGAAGCGGGAGCAACAGAGACCCTAGGAAGCGATACAAAGGTATGTCACTTGTTCCTTCCTACTAGCTAATTCAATGGTCATAACTTAGGGAAAGAGTCATGTTCTGTCCTATTTTGTTCTAGATCTAGGTGGATCTAGGGAAATCTGTTAGTGTCCGCACCTACCGATTAGTCTGATAACAGACTCATACACAACATGATGCTTTCACAAATATGGTTGTCCTAAAAGAACATAAAAAACTTCAAGGGGAGCAATATCACACAATACCTCATCTTTGAAAGCTTGATGCCGTAGGGCAGACGACACAGTTGGCTGACACAAAGATCTCTTCTTTGGCGAAGCCAATCGATGGTGTAGGGTTGCGGGTGCGGTGTCATTGGCAGGTCCAACCGCTTGACGACCTCTGCTGAAATCAAGTTATTTTGACTACCTCTATCAACAATGAAATGAAGCAGAGCCCCCTTTACCCACATCTACAAGTGAAAGAGGCGTTCCCCTTCCTCTGGTTCTTCTGGTCCACTTGGCCGAAATTTGGTGGTAGCGACAGTGGCATTGGGTTCAACATTGATAATTTGCTTCCCTCATTTAGGATTTGATTCAGAATCAGAATTAGCTTCTGACTCGAAATCCTTCAGCTTAGCCACAAGGGACTGCTTGGAGCGACATTATTTGGTTTTGTACCAAGGAATTTTATGGTACTCACACCATTTTCTCGTGTCCTTCCTCATCTTTTCATTACCCTTCTTGTATTTTGACTTGGACCGGTTGTCCCAGGGATGGCCATCTCGACTTGGTCCCTTGCTGTGTGGGTTGGGGTTGCCTTTTCCCTGCTTCGGATGTGAGGGGTTTGCAGATCCAAACTCCCACCTTTTCTGGTTAAATTTCTGCTCGATCTTAACAACATACATATAAGTCGTGCCCAATGAGGCGATGTCTAGGAACTCCATTTCTGTTTGAATGTGTCTATGCAAACAACCGTGATATTTGAGCACCAAATGACGCTCAGAGTCTTTGATACCCAATTTGGTGCATAGGGTATGGAAAATATTGGTGAAATCTGGTACTATTTGGTCCCTTTCTTGACGTAGGGTGGTCCATTTGGTGTACTGGTCCTTGTAGCTTCCAACATGGTAGTATTGTTCTTTAATGGCGTCCCAAAAGGAATCCCATGTAGGGGACACCACAAACATTGTAGATTCCTCCATGACCCTTTGCTACAAGTATCCCACTAGTATTTAACACGGGGAATGACCTTGAGGAGTGCAAAAGTGATCTTTTCCCTATCCAAAAAATTGTGGACCGAAAAATATCCTTCGAGCAGATTCAACCATTTATCTATAACATCTGCATCTATCAGTCCTTCAAATAATGGAATATAAAAATTTACCTATACCTTAAAGGGGGTTGCATGGCCGCTTGATGAAGATGCTTCTCCTATGGGAAGATATCGAAGGATTTGCACGAAGTTGTCCATCATTTCATTCCTTTGTCACGCGAGGGCTTCCTCGAGCAACATTTTAATAGGATCTCATGCTCCATCATCTTTCTTTTCGTCCCCCATGGGTTTTTGTTGGGATCGGTGCGACCAATATTGTAATGGCTTGAGGTTCGAGTCCCAACTTCTTGTACCCCAAATCTTGTTGGGGACATACATGAAGAAAAATAAATGAAGAGCAGACCACTATGATACCACTGATCTGGATTTAAGAGTAGAACAAACTGATTAACAGATTGAATACAATACACAGGATATGAAGAATAACACAAATATCCAGTGAACAATATCTTCTATTGAATAATGAAAAAGGCTGAAACTGTAAAACTGGAGAACTGAAACACTTTCTCGAATGGTGGTAGCTATCACTGAGAAGAGATGTGGCTACTACGCGCATCCGTATGAGCAGAATGGATTACAATGAGGCTCCATAGGCCTTTTTTATATTACTCATGAATGCCAAAAACCTAGACATCCAAAAACCTAACCCTAGAAGGTGAAACGCCAAAAGTCATGTGGGCCCCTATGGGTAAGTTGGTGTAGTTGGTACCTCAACTTCCCAGGGTCGTAACTTTTGCATACGACCTCCATTTTAGGCGCGTGATAGCCCGTTGGAAAGGTATTTCATAGAGCTACACATTCCATCATCAAACTTTCACTTCGTCTACATTTTGATTGTAGCGAGCCAAAAAAACACTATTTAGGCCTCCAAAACGACCCTGGAAGTACATCAAGATGTGCTGGCATGAAAACATACAAAATAAGC
Organism: Picea mariana; assembly: GCA_032191745.1. Taxonomy (NCBI): domain Eukaryota; kingdom Viridiplantae; phylum Streptophyta; class Pinopsida; order Pinales; family Pinaceae; genus Picea; species Picea mariana. Next base: position 14,537 of record JASDQU010185520.1, on the reverse strand, counting down.
TAGTTGGATTAGGCAAGATGCCACCAGTATCCACTTGGAGGATGTTTTGGGCTTCAGACAACCCCAAAAGTGTAGAACCCACAATTACAAAGAAGTACAAAAGAACATGCTAAACAAAAATGGATAAGAGGAGCCAATTGGAATAGGTGGGTGGCCACCAATATCCACCTGGATCAAAATGGCCCCAGAAGTTTAGGAACAAAAAAACTACTAAAAATAGTAAATTGCTAGAAGACTGTTTTGAGCCAGTTGGAATAGGTGGGTGGCCACCAATATCCACCTGTATCAATCCTCCCTCCTTAGGAAGCAATGGTGTCTATTGCGTTGAGTGTCTGGGGGGTGAGGGAAAAGAATTTGTTGAATCTACATCTTGATGAGTTGCTTGCCTTACTAGAAAAGTTGTGCTACTTAGCTTGTTGAAGGTTGTCATGAACCTGTGGCTGGAAGGGTTGGACCTTTCTAACCAATTTGGCTACATGAGATTATTGTTTGCAGAAGGAATCCTTTCAATTTGCTTCAATCTTGTCGACCTGATTCTGTTGGACAAAAGGTGCTTGGACTGAGGCTACAATGGTTTTCTTTTGTTCACCTTTTGAACAGATTGTGAAGAAGCTAAATTTTGTAGCATGAGATACTACCTTACGACACTATTTAGGTGGGAAAACAGTTGGAAATACCTCTGGTATCCTATAGAGATGACCCCCCATAGTGAAAATGACACTGTGGGGTCAAGACTCATAAATAGCATGGCGCTTCCACATAAATGGATGGCCCAATAAAACATCACATACATTCAATGGGGAAACATCACATAATACCTCATCCTTGAAGGGTTAGATGACACAGAGGTCTTGTCCCTGGAGAAGCCACCCGATGTTGTATGGTTGCGGGTGTGGTGCTATCGACAATCCCAACTGTTTGACGACCTCTGTTGAGATGAGGTTATTCTGGCTTCTGCTATCAACAATAAAATGCAACGGGGTCCCATTCACCCACATCTGTGAATGAAAAAGGTGCTCGCCCTCCTCAGAATCTGCTGGTTCTTCTAGTTTAATTGTTGCGGTCGCAACAATAGCAGTGGGGTCTGCATTGATGATCTATATTTTTCCATTATTTTGTGAATCAGATTTCAAATCAAGGTTTGGCTCCTTGTCTTTGATCTCAACCACCAATGATTGTTTTGAGCGACATTCAATGGTGTTGTGCCAAGGGATTTTGTGGAAATCACACCATTTTCCAGTGTCCTTATTCGTCTTTCCATTACCCTTATTTTTCTGTGGCTTGGACTGGTTTTCTAAAGGCTGGTTATTAGGGTCCTATTTACCATACTTTGGTTGTTGTGGATTTGCAGACCCGAACTCCCACTTTTTCTGGTGCTTAAATTTCTGCTCCATTTTAACAACATATCGATAAGCAACACCCAATGATGAGATGTCCATAAAATCGATTTCAGTTTGGATGTATCTATGTAGAGCCCCACGATATTTCAGAACCAGATGTCACTCAAAGTCTTTGATACCTATCTTGTTGCGCAATTCATGGAAGATATTGGTGAACTCCGAGACTTCTTGACCCCTCTCTTTCCATAGTGTGGTCCATCTCATGTACTGGTCGTCATAGTTGCCAACAAGGTAATATTGTTCCTTGATCGCATCCACAAAAAAATCCCAAGTGGGTTCAACCCCATATATTCCAGACTCCTCTATGGAGATTTTCTCCTAGTAATTTTCCCACCAATGTTTGACATGGGGGAGAGCCATAAGAAGTGCGAAGGTGATATTTTCTATGTCAGAGAAATTATGAACAAAGAAGAAACCTTCTAGCAAATTTAACCATTTTTCTAGGGTATCTGCATCTATTTGTCCTTCAAATACGAGAATATTAAAATTAAATTGTACCTTGAAAGGCAAGGTGCCTCCAAAGTGGTCGCTTGCTGAAGACCTACCTATTGTTATCAACATGCGTTGAAGGATGTGTGGAAATTTCTCCATCATTTCATCCCTCTGTCGCGTGAGAGCTCGCTTAAGCAACAAATTAATAGAATCTTCTGCTCTGTCATTTTTATTTTCTTCCACCATGGATGGTTTCTTGGGCGTGTGAGAGCGATTTTCCTCAAGAGAGACAAGATCGAGACCCAACTTTCTATACTCAGACCTCATCAGGGACATGCACTGAAAAAAATGATCAAGAGCAGCCTACTTTGATACGACTCATCCAGATTATTTTCTGCACGAAATGAGAGTGGAGATATAATAAGGAAATGTACATAAATATCTTAGATATCCAATAATATAACAAAAATATATCAGATATGCAACCATAAACACAGAGATACAATAATACACAATTTCTATTAATGAGTGAAATGTACAAAATTGTAGAAATACAGAGTGAAAGACTCGCTAGAATGGTGGCAGTTTATCTTTGAGGAGAGATGTGACAGATACTCACATTCACAAGATGATTATTAAAATGAGGCTCCAAATACCTTTTTAACATAAAGAGAATCGAAAACCCTAACCCTAGAAGATGAAAAGCCAACAGTTTTGTGGACCTTGTTTTGGGTAGTTTGGTGTATCAACTTCCCGGGTGCATAACTTTGGCATACAATCTCCGTTTGGGGCACACGATAAATTGTTGGAAAGGTATCTTAGAGGAGATTCATTTGGGGGGCTCATTCAAAGCCTTCAACCATCATTTAGGTGCTCAATCCTGGAAATAATTCATTTAGGCCCTCAAAATGGCACTAGAAGTTTAGGAATCAATAACTGCTAAAAATAGTAAATTGCTAGAAGATTGTTTTGATATAGTTAGAATAGGTGGGTGGCCACCGATATCCACCTAGATCAATCCTTCCTCCTTAGGAAGAAATGGTATCCATTTCTTTGAGTGCCCAGGGGGAGGGAAACACATTTGTTGAATCTGCATCTTGATGAGTTGGTTTCCTTGCTAGAGAAGTTGCACTATTTATCTTATTGAAGGTTGTCACGAACATGTGGCTAGAAGGGTTAGAACTTTTTAACCAGTCTGGTTACATGAGATGATTGTGTGCAGAAGGAATCCTTGCACTTTGCTTCAATCTTGTCGGCTTGCTTCTGCTGGATAAAAGGTGCTTGGATTGAGGCTATAGTGGTGTTATTCTATTCACCTTTTGAACATATTGTGAAGATGTTGGATTTTGTAGTATGAAATACTACCTTGTGACACTGTTTAGGTGGGACAATAGTTGGAAATACCTCTAGTATCCTATAGAGATGCCCCCCCAGAGTAACAATGACACTATAGGGTTGAGACTCATAAATAACACGACACTTCCACATATATGGCTGACCCAAAAAAACATCACATACATCCAATGGGGAAACATCGCATAATACATCATCCTTGAAGGGTTGGATGTCATATGAAAATCGACATTGCTGGCTGACACAGAGGTCTCATCCATGGATAAACCACCCGATGTTGTATGGATGCAGGTGTGGTGTTGTCGACAATCCCAACTGTTTGACGACCTCTTCTGAGATGAGGTTCTTATGGCTTCTGCTATCAACAATAAATGCAATGGGGTTGCCTTCACCCACATCTGTGAATGAAAAAGGTGCTCCCCCTCTTTAGGATCTGTTGGTTCTTCTGGTTGAATTGTTGCGGTTAGAACAATAGTAGTGGGTTCTACATCAATGATCTGTCTTTTTCCATTGTTTTTTGAATCAGATTCCGAATCAGGGTTTGTCTCCTTGTCTTTGATCTTAGACACTAATGAATGTTTTGAGCAACATTCATTGGTGTTTTGCCAAGGGATTTTGTGGAAATTGCACCATTTTCCAGTGTCCTTCTTCGTCTTTTCGTTACCCTTCTTTTCATGTGGGTTGGAATAGTTTTTTGAAGGCTGGTTATTAGGGCCGTCTTTACCATAATTTGGTTGTTTCGGATTTGTAGACCTAAACTCCCGCTTGTTCTGGTAATTAAATTTCTGCTCAATTTTAACAACATATCGATAAGCAACACCCAGATGAGATGTCCAAAAAATTCATTTCAGTTTGGATGTATCTATGTAGAGCCCCATGGTATTTCAGAACCAGATGTCACTCAGAGTCTTTGATACCTAGCTTGGTGCACAAGGTATTGAAGGTATTGGTGAACTCTGACACTGCTTGGCCCCTCTCTTGTCACCGTGTGTTCCATCTCATGTACTAGTCGTCATAGTTTCAAACAGGGTAATATTGTTCCTTGATCACATCCACAAAAAAAATCCTAAGTGGGCTCGACCCCATATATTCCGAACTCCTCTGCGAAAATTTTCTCCCAGTAAGTTTCCCACCAATGTTTGACATGGGGGAGAGCCTTAAAGAGTGTGAAAGTGATATTTTCCCTGTCGGTGAAATTATGAGCAGAGAAATAACCTTCTAGCAGATTTAACTATTTTTCTAGGGCATCCGCATCTATCTGTCCTTCAAATACAGGAATACCAAAATTAACTTTTATCTTGAAAGGCGAGGTGCCTCTAAAGTGTCTTCTTGCTGAAGATGCGCCTGTTGTTATCAATAGTCGTTGAAGGATGTGAGAAAAATTCTCTATCATTTTGTCCCTCTGTCGCGTGAGAGCTCGCTCAAGCAACAAATTAATAGAATCTTATGCTTCGTCGTTTTAATTTTCTTCCGCAATGGAGGGTTTCTTGGGCATGCGAGAGCAATTTTCCTCAAGAGATACAATCTCGAGACCCAATTTTCTATACTCGAACCTTGTCGGGGACATGCACTAAAAAAAATGATCAAGAGAAACCTACTCTGATACCACTAATCCAGATTATTTTCGGCACAAAATGAGAGCGAAGATATAATAAAGAAATATACAGAGATATCTCATATATCCAATAATATAACAAAAATATATCAGATGAAACCATAAACACAAAGATACAATAATACACAATTTGTATTAATGAGTGAAATGTACAAAACTGTAGAAATACAGAGTGAAAGACCCGCTAGAATGGTGACAAATTATCTTTGAGAAGAGATGTTAGGATTACTCGCATCACAAGAAGATGATTATTACAATGAGGCTCCAAAGGCCTTTTTAACATAAATAAAATCCAAAACCCTAACCCCAGAAGATGAAAAGCCAACAATTTTGTGGACCTCGTGTAGTTTGGTGTATCAACTTCCCAGGGGCGTAACTTTGGCATACGACCTCCGTTTGGGGCGCACGATAGCTCGTTGGAAATGTATTGTTGTGGAGATTCATTTTGGGGGCTCAATCAAAGATTTTGACTATCATTGAGCGGATAGATCCCGAAAATAATTCATTTAGGCCCTCAAAATGGCTCCGAAAGTTTCAAAACTGAAAAATGCTAAAAATAGTAAATTACCAAAAGATTGTTTTGAGCCAGTTAGAATAGGTGGGTGGCCATCAATATCCACCTAGATCATGAACTTAGGATAAATTATATCATAAGGCTTATGACTTAGGAATAACATTATTTTATTCCTTGGCTTAAGGCCCTTTGACTTAACCCTTTTCCCTCTCGTGGAGTTCTACCCCCCCATACTCTTTCATCTGACTTGGTTTGCAACAATGATGTATTTTATTAATAAAAATGAGTGTGATTACATAATACATTTGTTAGACTCACTGGCATAATCACACATGCATTTTCACCTCAAAATATATGTATATCTACAAAGGCACTTTGCCCAAAAACATCCCAACTCACCAACCTATAAAACATATGTACTTTTACAATTGGGGTTCAACCTTAGGGGTATTACATTCCCCTTTCCCTTATTTATGCATTGTTCTCAATATTTTATATAAAGATGTACAAACAAAATTATTCAAACAACTCCAAAAAGATGCGAGTACTCTTCATGCATGCCATCCTCATGCTCCCATGTTGCACCTTTGGGACCGCAATAGGTCCACTTGACCTTTTGTTGGGTAGGTGTTATATTCTTTGCATGTGTGTATGGGGGCGCGTCATATTTGACGACTGTGTCTGACGATCCCATCACCTATCGCTCTTGGTGGTTGTGTGCCCTGGGAACTTTCCTAGGGGGGTCCCATGGGGGGCAGGAGTGCCCCCCACTGTTTATTCGGAGGGTTCGGGGCAATGACTCAAAATTATTTTTTGGCTGGTTTTTGCTATTTTGCTATTTTTAGCGGTTTTCTAAATTAATCCTGGATTAATGGATTAGGGTTTTGGTAGTTGCGAAATACCTAAAATATTGTGTATATATTGTATCGTGAATGGTGAAACTAATACAATAAAGAGTTGAGAGGCGCGATGCCAAGGAAGGCTAGTTTTCTCCCAATTAAGGGTTTCCAACGCAAATCTCTATGTACTATATGTGTGAGCCATTGATTAATTTTTTTTTTCTTAGAATCTGTATGCATTGCTTTACTTCACAGGTTTAAAATTTGCACCTTTACCAATTCTTTTTCTTGGTATGAAGCAAATTGACTTTCCTGTCCAATATGCACACCGAATGAACTCGGAAGTCACCTTCTTGCTCCACCTGGATCACATTCCAATCAATTATATGATTAATATCAAGCACATACTTTTTAAGCAAGGACACATGGAACACATTATGAATGCACATGGATACAAGAAGTGCAAGCATGTATGCAACAAGACCGATCCTTTCCAATATCTCAAATGGTCCACAATAGCTTGCTGCCAGCTTAAAAAAACTCCCCAATTTTAGTGAAATTTTTTTGGCTTTCACTTTTAACACGACATGCTCGCCCACTTTAAACTCTCTATGCATTTTTCCTTTGTCTGCAAAAATTTCCTGCCTGTCTTGAGTAGCCTTTAAATTCTGCTTTATTTTCACCATCTTCTCTTCCATTTCTTTGAGCAATTCTAGCCCAACCACTACTTTGTTCGCTAGGTTGTCCCAACTCACCGGTGTGTTGCACTTTTGGCCATATAATGCTTCAAATGAGCTCATCTTTAAATATGTATGATACCCATTATTATAAGAAAATTCAACTAAATGTAGACAGTCTTCCCATTTTGATGATTTATCCATCACATACATCCTCAGCATATATTCAATCACTTGCTTGACACTCTTTGTTTTTCCATCTGATTACGGGTGATATGTTATACTAAAATTTGTATTTTTCCCAAATCATTTAAATAATCCCTTCCAAAAATTTGATGTGAACTTGGGATCTCTGTCAGAAAAGATTTCCTTGGGCACACCATGCAGTCTGACAACTTCTCTCATATAAATATATGCAATATTAGTTGCCTCATGAGTTAGTTTCACTGGAATAACATGAGCAACTTTAGTTAAATTATCCACCACCACCATGATGGAATCATGTTTCTTTAGTGTTCTGGGAAGCTTGGTAATAAAATCAATTGTCACCACTTCCTATTTCCACTCAAGAATGGGAAATGGTTGTATCAAACCAGTTGGATGTCTATGCTCAACCTTTACCTTCTTAAATTCTAGACATATGGCTATATAATCAACCACTTCTTTCTTCATACCAAGCCAAAAATATTGGCTTTTTATAACTACAATGGTTTTCTGGTAACCCATGTGCCCAACATAAGGCACATTATGCATTTCCCTCAACACCATATTCTTCAACTCCTGAAAATTAGGCACATAAAATATGCCCCTGCAAATGAGGATTCTATCCTCCCTTAGCTCATAATATTTAATTTTCTGCTAAGAATTACCATGTTGTAATTTTTCTGTTGTTTGCACATAATGTTGATCTAATTTTGCAGCTTCCAAAATTCTATTTTTTTATATCAGATTTGCACATGCTAATGGTTGTAGCATGTATTTCATCCACCCTCCTGCTGAGTGCATCAAACACATTGTTGTCCTTGACTTTGATATTCTTTATATCAAAGTCATACTCACTGAGGAATTCCAACCATCTGATTTGTATGGCATTGAAAGTTGGTTCCCCAAACAAATATTTCAAACCACTATGTTTTGTCATCAACTCAAATATTTTTCCCATGATATAATGTCTCCACATATTCGAGGCATGAACTATGGCTGCCAATTCTAAATCATGAGTGGCATAATGTCTCTCATGTTCCTTCAACTTCCTTGACTCATAACATATCACATGCCTATTTTGCATACAACTAATGCTCCCTCAATACTTGTAGCACCATTCATAAGTGTTTTTCATGGTCTTCTTTAGAATTAGAGTAGATAAGTATGTCATCCAAGAAGAAAATGACAAACTTATCCAAGTAATTTCTGAAAATACCATTCATCAAACACATGAAGATAGTTGGTGCATTTGACAACCCAATTGGCACCATTGTAAACTCATAATGCCCATACCTTGTTCTAAATGTTGTCTTGCTGATATCCTCTTCTTTAATCCTCACCTGATGGTAGACTAACCCGAGGTCAATCTCGGAGAATATCTTTTCATCTTTCATTGGATCAAGAAGATCATCTATCCTTGGCAAATGATACTTGTTCTTCACAGTCACCTTGTCCATCCTTCTTCTTCACAAATAGCACTGGGGCACCCTATAAGGAATCTTGGATATCGGGGCAACTTCAGGCATCAGAGTAAACCATGCTATCTATCTAAAAACATCTTCAAATTATTTCAATATTGGATGATCTTAAATACTTGGAACTTTATACTTAGCTTCCTCCTCCAAATGGAATGCATAAACCTGTCATCCTTTTTTGAAGCTTCTTTTCAACTTAAGGTTGGAATCTCTATGATAAATACTGCCCTTAGAATACTCTGAATTGTCCTCAAGTTCCCTTCTTCATCCAAAAAAGTGAAGGCCTTGTTGTAGCAATCCAAGACGACATGATGCTTATCCAAGCAATCCATACCAATTAGGAAGTCATAGGAACCCAAAGGTATGATATTCAAATCTGCATTTGTGCTTACTCTATTAATGTCCATTGGACAAACCTTAACCAACTAATTGATTCTTCTTTTAGATCCTATAGCTAACTGAACCAACCAAGATTTCCCAAGGTTGCTTCTTTGAAAATGAAATATTTCAACAAGATTAGGATCAATATAACTATGGCTTGCTCCTGAATCAATTAAGAGAGCTTTAGGTTGATCATTGATCTTACCTTCTACTTCAATCATCTGAGACTGAAATCCAGCTTGCTTGTTGTCCAAGGCTGCATAGATCCTTGGAATGTTTCTTCCCATGTCCTCAACTATATCAACCTGATGTACATTGTGAACAACCTTCACTCTTTCTCCTCTCTGAGGGTAATAACTATACATGTGATCTCCCTCACAACTCCAACATTTAATAGGTTATTTCCTTGGCTTTTTTCCTATTTTTTTTTACATTCTAGGTTCATTTTGAGTTTGCTTCCCATGAGATTATTCTTGAAGAATGGTGACTTGTACCCTTTCTTCCTCTGCTCCATATTTCCTTTCCTCTTGTCTTTCCAAGCCTTTTGAAAAGTTGGTCTTCCTCTATGCTGATCATAGAGGCACTTGGATCTCCTTATTGTTTCCTCTAATGTTTTGGGATCATCATATTGTATCTTATCACTGAATATTGAAGGTAACCCACTCAAAAACCTTTCAATCTTGACCTTCTCATCCTTAATGAAGTCAAAATATCTCATCATCTCTAAGAATCTTCTCTCATACTCATCCATGGTCATGCTCCCAAGCTCGATTTCAAATAACTCCACCTTCCTATAATAATAATGATTGGACAAGTATTTCTTCTTAAAATGCTTTTTGAAGTGCCTCCAAGTGATCCTCTTCTCATCAATGTGTTGTACTTGCATGAGTTGGTCCCACCACATTGATGCTTTTCGCTTCAACTGGTAAATTGCAATTCTTCCTTCTGCATGTGAGGAATAATTATGCAATTGAAATACTTCCTCATCCCCAACATCCAAACCTCTACATCCTCATCTTTCTTTTGCTCACCATTGAAGGTAGGAGGTTTTATCTTCTTGAACTCCGCTTGTAATTCATCTGCTCTAAAACTCCTCCTATGTTTTTTGATAGGAGATAAACTTGGAATACTCTTTTATTTCCTGAATGAGTGTCTTGGTGAGTGATGATGATGTCTACCAACACTTCTAGATTCTTCCTTCTTGGCATGAGATATGTGATCCTTTGACTTACTTGAAACTGTCTATTTATCCACCTTCTTCTCTATCCTGTCCAAGATCTGCAATAACTTGAGGTTGAATCCATTCTACTATTCATGAGATTTCATAAGCTTCTCATTATCATCCTTATAACTTAGCACGTCTCTTTGCAGACTCTTTATGGCCTCTACTAGATTTATTCTCTCCTCTTTGACTTCTCCATACCCATTTGATTCAGTCCCCACATTACCTATGTTGACATACAACCCCCTGACTTAATTTTCATGGTTGTAAGTTCTATGTGCGTCTTCCATATCTCTATTCTCTTTTATGATTATGTTTTGTTCTATGTTTTTCCTTAATTATGCAAAATGTGCACGCTATAGGATTTGTTAGACAAAATAATTCAACAAATATATAAAATTATGCACAACTCTTCCCTTAATGTGCATCAAAACTTTTCTTCCTGATTTCTTGTGAATTTTACTATTCAATTCACATTTGTGGGTGAATATATGGATTCCTTTGTCTAATGCCTTTCCAATGACTATCTCCTTGCTCCATTTTGAGTTTTGAGTAGCAAGTTATAGTCATCTAAACATTACCCATTTACTCATTTTTGGTACCAAATGCTACAAGTGTTTTTTTTTTTCCCTCCTCCTGTACAATTTTAGGTACCCAGATTCCCAATCTAAATCCATGGTCATCTTCTATGGTTCACAAGATTTCTTTATACTTCTCCTACGCCCCGAACTAACTTCTGAGCAAGGAGTTATGCCCTCCAACAATAAACTAGTGTTGAAATTTACCTTGCACGATTTCAACTGTAACTTTCTTATACAAGCTTTATTTTGTGAATAATTTAGCTCATTGGAAAGATCTCTTTGAGTTATTTTATTTAAGTTGTAGATATTGTATGTGGTTCCTATGACACTTACAATCTCCAAATTTAGAACTAAAAATGTTGTTTAGGCCCTAAAAAATGTCCTGCAAGATTATGACCTTCAAAACTACAAAATTTTCGCAGAAAATCCCTAGTTTTTTGCTGTGATAGACTACCAAATTGACTTGCGCCCGTCATCGACAAGTTTCCTTCCCTTTCCTCCTTCTCTTCTTCCTTTTTGAAGCCTACATGCACATCAATTCTTTATTATGCACCATTATTTAGCATATGCAAGTTCTACACACATAATGCCAATGTTTAACACACGTACAACACACCAATATTCAGTGTGCACAACTTTTACATCGTGCACTAATATTTAGCACGTTCAACTTTTGTATCGTGCACCAACATACATTGTGCACAAATTTTGTGTCATGCACCAATATTATGCCCACATCACAACTTTTCTCTGCATTGTGCCAATATTCACTACGCACATACCATGCATCAATACTCAATGTGCACCACCAATTCTGTTCCGCACAACGCCAATATTCCTTGGGCACGCACTACGCACCAATATTATGCACACACTGACAAATATGTACTTCTCATCACCAATATTCAATGTACATGCCCTGTGCACCAATATTATGTGCACACCAACTAATTATGTGCGACACCAATATTCAACGTGCACACACTGCACAATAACATTATGCACACGCCACAAGCTCTGCACTGCGCGGCACCAAAATTTAGTGTGCACACCCCATGCACAAATAATTTGCATGCATCACCATCTCTACACCGCGCATCGCCAAAATTTAGGCTCACACCTCGCGCACCAATATTTTTTGCGCATCACTAGCTCTGCACCACACAACACCAATAATTAGCGCACACAAATCCTTTCTTCGCTTAGTTGACTTTTCCATATTTCCATCTTGCGACCACCGTGACCATCATGAAAATTACTAACTCACTTGTCTAAGCCAATTTTATCCCTTGGAAGATGAAATGGCCCCTCCATAACAACCATTTTGAGTGCAATTTCGACTTGGATTTTCCTAAAGACTTGGGAATTTCACTTAGATTTTACCATTTTCCCCCAAATTCGACATAGCTCAAATGATGAGATGATGAATTTACCATCTTCATGCTGATCTCTGGCCCATACAAGTTTAGTTTTGAACCAGAAGCTCTGATACCACAATGTAGTGTTTCATGTTACTATTAAACCCAAAAAAAATTCTCTGATACCAAAATGTAACATACCTAACACCCAAGCTAGGTTATGCCACACAAATATTTCTTCTCTGATACTAACTCTAATTGTGGAAATAACTCATTGAAACCAATTGCACGCACAACCAGCCTTGTGTAGCTCGCAACAATTGTTTTTCCAATGCACACGACAATTCAAGCCTCATGCCCCATTTCAAAGCGCGCACGGTTATTCAAGCCTTGCACATGAATTCTCGTTATCATTACTACTAAAATTGACTAACATGTAACATTTATTAACCACCATGCCCTACATATGCAACAATTATGTAGAACTAACAATAACATGCACAACCAAGCAAAACTATGTACAATTTCAACAAATAGAATTAACATAAACATACACACAATAATAAGTATGTAAACGCACATAAAAAAACACTTATCTTTTGTTGTAATTCATCAACTACATGCAGACCTCAGACATTTCTCCCARCCATAGAATTTGTTGTTYATACACTCTCAAAAAYAGGTCACCCCCGAKMTRGGGCCATGACTCCATCGGGGAAAAGGATACCTAAGACAAACTAAGGTCTGAAAAACAATTCAATAAAGAATAGGCCCAAATGCACTCTCTAACAATTGTTCCCAACTCACAACCTCTCATTCCCCATAGCCTRTCCCACCCAAGGAAAGGTACCCCTTTCTCTTCTCAACATTCYTTCGRGCTGCCCCACTTCCCTTCCAGGGTTTCAACAACAAGCCARCTAGGAAGTMKCAGAGTTYTGTAGCACTTGRAACACAAGGTTACTCAAGGAGTTACAACAYCCACTAGCCCAACACACAGTAAAACTATTACCAAGAATTCTCTCACCCAGAGAKATTTGTTSCATAGGCCTGACAACCTACTTCTTCAACCCAAACCACCAAGGATTTAYTGGGTYAGAATCAACTTCAACTTCCKCTTACACTCTCCTGCCACCGTATAGATGATGGATGCAAGAATGGGTGAATGGTTGGAAGAATAATGAAAATTACACTAATTTACCTACATTATATTTGCATGTTCCTATGGTACCCCTTTCTCTTCTCAACATTCTTTCGAGCTGCCCCACTTCCCTTCCAGGGTTTCAACAACAAGCCAGCTAGGAAGTATCAGAGTTTTGTAGCACTTGGAACACAAGGTTACTCAAGGAGTTACAACACCCACTAGCCCAACACACAGTAAAACTATTACCAAGAATTCTCTCACCCAGAGATATTTGTTGCATAGGCTGACAACCTACTTCTTCAACCCAAACCACCAAGGATTTATTGGGTTAGAATCAACTTCAACTTCCTCTTACACTCTCCTGCCACCGTATAGATGATGGATGCAAGAATGGGTGAATGGTTGGAAGAATAATGAAAATTACACTAATTTACCTACATTATATTTGCATGTTCCTATATTAACACTTGTCACTCTAGGAAATACCATTGTCTCCACTTGGTAACTTGTTTCCCTCACTTAGTGTTAATTCCTAGATTTTCACCCTTGAAAATCTTGAGGGTTAAGAGCCAACATGCATTCCTTTGGTTGGCATTATGAGATTCTCCCAAAGTTTAGCACTTGTGTTTAGAATAGGTTGGTTGCCATCAGAGGAAGGTATATGATCGATACATGGTTATTTTGTTCAGAGGTCGAGTTAGCTTGGTTTCCCATGCATTTTGAGAGTGATTTTTGCATACAACAGGTGTTGCTACTTTTTAGGAGACATGATTTGAGTGTGTCTCTTGATAGTTTGGAGCAGTTCTGAGCATACAAGGATGGTCCTTGCATGATTTTAGGCTTGATAGAACTTTTCCAGGCGACATGCCAGATATTTATATTTTTACTAGTTTGAGCTCCATGCCCCAAATTCAAATTATGAGCAAATATTATTGATCCTTGAGACATTATGAGTCTTTTGGACATTTTCCAAGATGATTTGGCACATATTTATATTTTTAGCAGGTTGAGCACTAGGGCTCACATGTCGATTCTGATTGTGGATTTGCATTCCTTGCAGAAAAATGAATCCAATGAATATAATACCATGGACATGCAAGGACTTTCTATTGTTAGCAGTGTCTATTTTTAGTAGTAGACACATGATGGTACTCTCCTAGTCATTCCAAGCATTTGTGGAGAGTTTGGGTCAATTTCGACAAGTTTCAATTTTTTGGGACCGAATGGCTATTTTTGGAATTTTTTTTAATTTTTAGCAGTCGTCGTCATCTCCAACAGTGACAAGTGGCAGGCTCAAATTTTGACATGTGGCCGAGTATCAGGATGATGTGGTATCTACCTAGCA